>CM077179.1:36527422-36737481 GCA_039654105.1 Coreius guichenoti | reverse complement strand
AACACAGCTTCAACAGTTTCATCTTTACAGTGATAACAGTGTGCAACAAAATAATGCAACAAAATTTGTTTCGGCTGTACAGCAGATCTAGAAGAAAATAGAGTCATAGTCAGCTTAAGGAAGTTCAGTGATGTCATCGTCCAGCTCAGTTCAATTCTCATACATTGGTGTCAATGCAGGCCAGATCATTAATATTGTTGAATATTTAGTGTCCCCAACTAAGAAAGCCAAAATCCAAAGGCGACAAAGGCGACAATGGCAAGGAACCCAAACTCCATTAGGTGACAGGATGGAGAAAAAATCCTTGGAGAAACCAGGCTCAGTTGGGGTGCCAGTTCTCCTCTGGCCAACAAACGAACACGGTGTGATTATGATTCAGGCAGCATTACAGGTCAGAAGTCAGATTGGATCAGAACATTCAGAATATTTGTCCAGTTCCATCTGGCTGAAGATCGGAGTCACCATGCAGGAGACGGGTTTGTTGAGGATCAGTGCCACTGGATGACGTGTCAACGAGACCTTCACGGGGGAGAGTCTAGTTGACACAATCTTTGCAGACACTGCAGACACTTCAGTTGCGTTGGTCGTGTCTAAGCGCAGGTCCACCATTTTATCTGGATCCGGATCCGGCCAACTGCAGTAAACCTCGGGATAAACAGAGAGACTAACATTAGCGTAGATGCCATTCTTCTTATGATGTAACGAGTACATCAGGTGTTATGGGAAGTGTTCCCGGTTCCGGCTGACCTAGTTAATGCAGCCTAAAACAATCATTTAACTGATTTGAATAATAGAAATTGATAATGTTCTATGTGTATGCCATAGTAAATGGATGTGTTTTTAGTCTAGATTTAAACTGACAGAGTGTGTCTGCTCATATAGAAAATTCGCAGCCTTAGTGAGTATAAGAGACTTCTTTCAAAAACATAAAAAAAAGCTTACTTTTGGAAAGTGCCTATTCAATCAATTGTGAAGAACAGCTTGTCTGTCTTCAACACAATAACAGTCTCACAATTTTGCTATTTATACATGTTCTGTTTTTTCTTTTCCCCTCCTGCTAGTTTCAATCTAGTGAACAATAGGTTTAAGACAAATTTGCATAATTGTTTCTGGGTATCAAACAAGAAGTCTGCAAGCATCATGTGAGATTCTAATTTTGTTAATATTTTAAAGCCATAATATATATATATATATATATATACCGATCAGGCATAACATAATGACCGGTGATAGGTGAAGTGAATAACACTGATTATCTCTTCATCACGGCACCTGTTAGTGGGTGGGATATATTAGGCAGCAAGTGAACATTTTGTCCTCAAAGTTGATGTGTTAGAAGCAGGAAAAATGAGCAAGCGTAAGGATTTGAGCGAGTTTGACAAGGACCAAATTGTGATGGCTAGACGACTGGGTCAGAGCATCTCCAAAACTGCAGCTCTTGTGGGGTGTTCCCGGTCTGCAGTGGTCAGTATCTATCAAAAGTGGTCCAAGGAAGGAACAGTGGTGAACCGGCGACAGGCTCATGGGCGGCCAAGGCTCATTGATGCACGTGGGGAGCGAAGGCTGGCCCGTGTGGTCCGATCAAACAGAAGAGCTACTGTAGCTCAAATTGCTCAAGAAGTTAATGCTGGTTCTGACAGAAAGGTGTCAGAATACACAGTGCATTGCAGTTTGTTGCGTATGGGGCTGCATAGCCGCAGGATGCCCATGCTGACCCCTGTCCACCGCCAAAAGCTCCAACAGTGGGCACATGAGCATCAGAACTGGACCACAGAGCAATGGAAGAAGGTGGCCTGGTCTGACGAATCACGTTTTCTTTTACATCACGTGGATGGCTGGGTGCGTGTGTGTCACTTACCTGGGGAACACATGGCACCAGGATGCACTATGGGAAGAAGGCAAGCCGGCGGAGGCAGTGTGATGCTTTGGGCAATGTTCTGCTGGGAAACCTTGGGTCCTGCCATCCATGTGGATGTTACTTTGTACACGTACCACCTACCTAAGCATTGTTGCAGACCATGTACACCCTTTCATGGAAACGGCATTCCCTGGTGGCTGTGGCCTCTTTCAGCAGGACAATGCGCCCTGCCACAAAGCAAAAATGGTTCAGGAATGGTTTGAGGAGCACAACAACGAGTTTAAGGTGTTGATTTGGCCAAATTCCCCACATCTCAATCCAATCGTCCGATCCATGGAGGCCCCACCTCACAACTTACAGGACTTAAAGGATCTGCTACTAACATCTTGGTGCCAGATACCACAGCATACCTTCAGAGTTCTTGTGGAGTCCATGCCTCGACGGGTCAGGGCTGTTTTGGCAGCAAAAGGGGGACCAACACTAGGTCATAATGTTATGCCTGATCAGTGTATATATATTATATATATATATATATATATATGGAATTATATATATATATATGTGGAATTATATATACCAAACGAAAACACACATCGAATGGATGTGTTGGCACTAAGGTGCCATTCACACAGAACGTGTTTTTTCATTCCACTGCACTACTTTTCCACTGTTTTTTCTTTGTAAACACGCTAAATGGACATGTTTGACTGTTGCGCTTGCATCTTGCGTCTTTTGCAGTGTCTCATGCTTGACATAGCGTTCTGAAAACACAGCACTCAAGTTAAAATAAGTTCAACTTTTAAAAGACGCGTCTCGAGACCTTGAGGTTTTTCCCCATTCCACTGCCCGCGTCTCGCGTTTTTCAAAGCAAAAACGCTTTCCATGTGAACCAGCCCTAAGTGTTCTTTCATGGGCAATAACATTGTCAAACAATGCACAAGGAGAAATCCAGGTAAACAGGCAACAAAGCACAGATTGCAAACAGAGAAAGACTAGATTTGAGAGAAAACGATGACAGAATTGTACATAGTGGGTGGATAAATCCATCAACAGAATCCTTATGTAATCCATTTTGTAATGTCAAGATTGGAGTAAAATGAAAATAAAGGGTCTGACAGAACTTTTCTAGTACTTCTTCTAGAACTAAAGTGGTGAGCAATGAAAAAAAACCTACAAACAAGGACATACAACCTTCACAAATATCCATGAAACCCTATACAGAAGGGGATGCATGAAGAAAGGAAGTTTGGGAGAATTCAAAAGTGTTGGATTCACCATCCAAATATAGAGACCGCAACTATAACCACCTGAGATAGTGACATTAAATGATTAATATACTGAAAGTTTAATAAGGTCAGTTCTGCGTCACAGAAACAGTGTTGAGGGGAAACTCTTCTCTTACTCTTTGCCTCACTTTTAACGGGAATGATTGTTCCCTCTGCATGAGTTTAGCAGATGCTTATGTAATTGTTTCTGTGGGATTTGGGAGCAGAATGGGAACCCCTGAGGGCTGCACATTCCCGTCCAGCTTCACCAGATCTTTGCATCTCTTTCATCTCTTTTTAATAACACCAGGGAGAGCCGGGATGAACGGTAACAGGGGAGCACAGGTCTGAAGAGTTTGCACTGGATAAGATGAAAATGAGTTGAGAAGAACAGAACCATGGCATGAGATATGAACTGTTGTGTATAAACATTAATGGAACTAAAAGCATTACAGTCTAATGACAAATAACTGCTCTGATAGTCGTAATGAGTCATTTAGCAAATGCTTCTAAATAAAGCAGCCATGATTCATTCATTTTCATTATTCATTATTTTTTTCTAATTCACCTTCTCCATAGGGACTACTAAAAGACTACTGATCCAATCTAACCAGCTCAGAGATGAATCACATAAACTGTTTTGGATCAAAATATATTTGAAAATTTAGAGAAAAGTTGTAAATAAAACGCATATCAATCTAATAAGGATATTGGAGTATGTTTTAAGAAAATACTAATTCAGTCTTTCTATTTCATAATTTCACTTTTAATTCAATGTTTTACTTGCCATTTCATAATTATTTGTTAAATTTACTATCAATTTCTACGTTATTTCAATCGAAATTCAAAACAATGATGTTTTCTTTCAGTGAATGTATAAAATATATCAGTTTATCGCAATATACACACACACACACACACACACATATATATATATATATAGCAATAACAATTAAACAAAATTAAAAAAAAAAAAAAACCTTTTCAACAGAAGGTTTCAGCAGAATACTTAATTGCAAGTGGTACGTCTGTCTGAAATTATTAGTAAAAATAAGTAAAAAAGTAGTAAAAATAAAAAATTAATGCAATTTATTATTGCGAGTAGTTCTGACTGTTGCATTCTAGTGAAAGAGAAAGTTTAGTATATTTTTATACAGAGACACTTTTTTGTTCATTTTTGGTAAATTTTTCCATAAGAGGAAAACGTCTCGGTTACGTATGTAACCCTCGTTCCCTGAAGGAGGGAACGGAGACGTTACGTCGACATCACGTCGAACGTGACTGACTGAAAGGAAACTTTGGATTTAAATCATGCATATCCATTTTAAAATGAATTTATGTAAAGATGAAATCACTGTTAACAGAACAGAACACTGGAACAGCGAGTTAATGTATTTATTGTATGTTTTTATTTCTTACGTCTTATTGCTGATGGCTTGTGGTTGTTAAACATAATGGCCACCAAAATATCTCCAGTGAGGAAGAACCTTGTGATAAAGGAAAGAGAGCCATAGAGGAAAAACATGACATGGATAAGGCCTAATGATGAGCAATTACAGATGAGCTGACAGAAGATGAATGGAGGACACATGACCCTGGGACAGCTAAAAGTGTAGCAGTGCACAAATGGACCATCAAAGACCCAATATAGCAGATAAATTGGACAGTGGAGAGAAACAAAGCAAAGGTACGGTGACTTCTGTGTTACTCGCTTCAAGGCGATTTAATACAAAAACAATGCTTTGTTTTTATTGCAACTTCTCCCCTCAGTTTTTTTTTTTTTTTTTTTTTTCATTCTGTTCCACACTTGGTTCATTAGCAGTGTTCTACAATGAAGAAGCCCATGAGAACAGCTGAGTGGCAGTGACCTTCTTATAGAATGTTCTGGAATGCTCCAGTGATCACATTAAACTCTTTTTAATGGGCTCTGTCTGTGCATACAATCCCTGACTCATCTGGAGAACTGGACCAGATGTTGAACGCTTGAAATGAGGATAGGAGAGACTCTGAAGGTGACACAATTCTAAAGTATTTTCTTCATTCGGTCAGCAAATTCTTTCCCCTGAACATGATTATGATGCCTAATAAGATGGCTAAATGATCAGGCAGCATTGCACATATCCTTCATAGAGAAGATGTTAATGCATTGCAACCATCTTTGTGAAAAAAATCCAAAGTTGCAGATGAAGCGAGAAAAGTGTTGATTTATAAATATAATATTTCATCCAATAAAATGGCTCTATAATGCACTATAATTACAGTCATTAGAATCATACCTCATGCGGACAGCACATGTATCCACTTAAAACTGTAAAAAAAGACTCTTCTGTGAAATGCAATTTTGTGAGATTCTCTGTTTGATCCTCACATATGTTCATGTGTGCTCCGTTTGGGTTATATAATGAAATGACACAAATTCACACTCATTTATCTCTCAGTGAAAAGAGACCTGGATTTACGCTCTTATCCCACATTTGCATTTGAATACACACACAGAATATTTCAATTCCACACCATAAATAACCAGCAATATGCAAAATGAAGGAATAAATAAAACCAAAATATGCATAAACATCATAAGTGTTTGAGTTTCACATAAACATACAGAGGCACACACATGTACATATGCACACTCATTTATAAGCAAATACACAAAACTTTGCATCTCATAAATCAATAAACTATTGGATTGCTCTTTTTCTAGAATCTCATTGCAATTCACCCAAGAAAAACATGGAATACATATGAGATGTAGGGAGCAATTACTCTATAAAATAAATAAATGAGCGTACTGTAATATTTTTCACAGCCAGTGGCAGAAATTCAAGCACTTCACTGTTATTAAATATGCTATTTGTTTTTGTAGATTTTTTTTGTTACATAAAGGTCACATTAAAACTGCATTATAATACATAAAACGGTTGTTTAATTTAGCTACTTTTTCAAATATATTTTATTCATATGTTTTACTCTTGACCCTGACTTTCAATACTGATTTTATTAAATATTTACAGTTAAAACTACAGTATGATGATCTAAACAAAGTATAAAATATAAGCTTTTATTTGGAAAAAAAAAACTGTATTAATTTAAAATTGACTGTGGTGTTTGTTTCCTTCACAACCAACAATTTTCCCCCATATACAGTTTTTTAAATAAAGTGTAACACTTTACAATAAGGCTCATTAGCTAACGCTAGTTAATGTATAAACTAATATTGACTAACAATGAGCAATACAGTTTGATACAGTACATATTGTATCAATTGGCGTTCTTATTGTTCTACTTCCGTTTCTTCTTTTTCCGCAGGCCATAGAACCGCTTGCGGGAAAATGAACTGTCCAAAGTTGCACTTACATTTGTGCTAATAACTTTTGAACCGTAAGGTAGAGGTCTGCACACACCCGATCCATTTTCTCGCGGCGCGGGAGTAAATTTCCAAATCAAAGACTGTAGCGGTCGGTAACTCTGGTACTTTGGACGGGAGTGGGCGGTCTGACAACAGTAGACCTATCATAAGACATAAATAACAAATAAAATTATTGTATAGCCCACATTTTATATTTGTTATCCCAGTCACTCTCTTTCTTTAGGGGAAATTTAAATCTGGAAACGAGGTCTACATTTAGCGGGATCGGTCGGGTCGGGAAGAAAATCATTTTAAGCGGTAAGCGGGTGAACACAGAGTGAATTTTAAGCGGGAGCAGGTGGGTGCGGAATAGAACCTAGCGGGAGCGGGCCGAAAAAAACAGTCCCGCGCAAACCTCTACCGTAAGGGCTAGAAACAAAATTCTTTTCCTCCTGATTCCGTGGCTAAAGACGATTCGATTGAACCCTATCACGTCATTTTCTGTAGTGCCAATTTTCCCGCCAAAAAAAATGCTTTTTCGATCTCCTCCTCTAGACGGTTTATCCAATTGGCACAGAAATTGAACCAGATCATCTTCAGACAATGCCAACAAAAAGTTATGGAATTCAAGTCGATTCATCACAGTGTTTTTGAAAACAATTTTACGAAACAAATTTTAAATAGACATAAGGCTGTATCTCAGCAACGCTTTATTGTATTCTGATCTGAGGCGACATGCTGTGTTTCGGCACAGCACCACCTACTGGTCTGGAGATACGAAAAATGGCTATTTTTGTTTATAACTTCTAAAATCATAAAACCAAAAATCATAAAATCTCGTTAGATTCGGGGTGACATACTGAGTCGAATGATATCCAATTTTTCCATATCGGCCATTTTGGGTGTCAGCCACTTTGAATTTTGTAGTAAAATGCTGTATTTTATGAACACATTAGCGTATCTCAGTATGGGTCATTGGGCCGATGCCCTGAAGGAGCCTGAGAAGTTTCAAGCCAGCGCCACCTAGTGGTAAAATCAAATATTCACATGCTTATAACTTTGGATTTGGTTGACTTATTTTCACTGGAATAAGTCAACCAGTTCCTGAATCCTTGCCGAGTCCAACGATACCAAACATGCTAGGTTTCGCCTTATGGTTTGTTCAACGTTGTGATTTAGCGTTTAAATAATTTTCTCCAATATCTTCAAAACCGTTAGTCCGATCGAGACAAAACCACTATAGATATATCGGAATCATATCGGGTTGACTATATGCAAAAGGCCACATGTCAAAAATCAGGTGTGGGTTATTTGTACAGTGGGTCTATAACTCCTAAACAAAATTAGATATTTTCACCAAATTTGACATGCTTATGTATGGGGGCACTTTGAGGACACACAAAAAAAGTGGTGGGACTGCGCCACTTGGTGGTGCTATAATTAAACAAAACATGAAATTGGCTCTATACAACTCAATGTATTTATGTGGGTTTTCAACCTTTTTGCTTAAAATTGTCTCCAAATGTCTTTACTCATTTTTGCAGTTGGTCTAATGCTAGCTTCGTTGTTTGCTTCTGCTGTACTTGGCCCCGATAATTGCTGCTTGAATGTTGTAATTAACATTAACTAAGATGAATAAATGCTTTAGAAGTGTTTTTTTCATTTTTGGTTTACGTTAACTAATGTAACCAGCATTCACTGTACCAGTAATGCCACATTATACTCTGATCTCAGTACAGTATGACTGTGATGTAGAACACGTCATATGTCACACACTGCTGTCTGGAACAGAACACACACACGACAGTCAATGATGCCAAATCATACATTTTAACGAGGTAAGTATGATGTCAGCTTTTCTGAGAACTTCCTGTTACCTCTCTAGAGGTCAGGAGTCTTGCCTCACACACACACACATAGAGAAGCAGGGAGCAAGAGACTCTCTCTTCCTGATGTCGTGAGTCATTGAGTCATGAGTTCAGATGCCCAGAAACACCCTGGAGACAGCGAGAGCTAAAGGCCATGAGGTTTGATGAGAATCGCTGTGGCTTGTTATGTAACAACTCAGAACAAAGACATGCAAGAGTTTCACTGTCTCCTCCTCTGTATCTGAAATTCTGAATGCCGTAGAAACCAGAAGATGGAAACGAGCAAAATCTTGTTAAATTCAAAAACCTGAACTTTATGCATTTGTAATGTATTTATTGAATATTTAAATGTGTATTATAATGCATAAAGAGCTGTTTTAAGATAAACATTTATATGAATCTAAATCTTTATATTGTATGAGAATAAATAGTTCTGACGTGTGACAAGTTCATTTTTAAAAATATAAATATTCCATGTAGTCTCTTAAATTAATATACCATTATATCAGCATGCACATAATAATTATACAAGGCAAAATGCTGTTTAAAATTACTTTAGATGGAGTTCAGCATGTCACAAAACAGGAAAAAAATATTTCATACTTTACTTTATATTAGGTGTCCTTAACTACTATGTAGTTACGTCAAAAAATAATTGCAACGTATTTATTATCTTCATTTTGTATTTCAAAACACTTTTGCTGCTATTGAGGTGGGTAGGGGTACGGTTAGGGACAGGTTTGGTTAAATGAGTAGGTTTAAGGGTGGGTTAAGGTTCAACAGGCTTAACGGTGTAATTATAGATGTAATTACAGAACTTAATTACAGCTGTAATTACATGCTAGTATAAATGTAAAAACATGTATGTACACAATAAGTGCATTGAATCAAAAAATTAATTAAAATGTTAGTACATAGTAGTTAAAGACACCTAATATAAAGTGGCATCATTTCATACATCTTCTCATAATCATATATATATATATATATATATATATATATATATATATATACAGTGGGGAGAACAAGTATTTGATATACTGCCGATTTTGCAGGTTTTCCTACTTACAAAGCATGTAGAGGTCTGTAATTTTACTGTAAGGTCTCTAAAAAAACAAAAATCCAGAAAATCACATTGTATGATTTTTAAATAATTCATTTGCATTTTATTGCATGACATAAGTATTTGATCACCTACCAACCAGTAAGAATTCCGGCTCTCACAGACCTGTTAGTTTTCCTTTAAGAAGCCCTCCTGTTCTCCACTCATTACCTGTATTAACTGCACCTGTTTGAACTCGTTACCTGTATAAAAGGCACCTGTCCACACACTCAATCAAACAGACTCCAACCTCTCCACAATGGCCAAGACCAGAGAGCTGTGTAAGAACATCAGGGATAAAACTGTAGACCTGCACAAGGCTGGGATGGGCTACAGGACAATAGGCAAGCAGCTTGGTGAGAAGGCAACAACTGTTGACGCAATTATTAGAAAATGGAAGAAGTTCAAGATGACGGTCAATCTCCCTCGGTCTGGGGCACCATGCAAGATCTCACCTCGTGGGGCATCAATGATCATGAGGAAGGTGAGGGATCAGCCCAGAACTACATGGCAGGACCTGGTCAATGACCTGAAGAGAGCTGGGACCACAGTCTCAAAGAAAACCATTAGTAACACACTACGCCGTCATGGATTAAAATCCTGCAGCGCACGCAAGGTCCCCCTGCTCATGCCAGCGCATGTCCAGGCCCGTCTGAAGTTTGCCAATGACCATCTGGATGATCCAGAGGAGGAATGGGAGAAGGTCATGTGTTCTGAGGAGACAAAAATAGAGCTTTTTGGTTTAAACTCCACTCTCCATGTATACACATACACACACACACACACTGGTGTGCAGTGGTGTTTTAAAATGAGGAGGCAAATAGCCTATTTATTAAAATCAAGTATAAATTTAATCAAGTTAGTGTTTTTCGCAATTGTACATTTATTCCAAAATAATAACTAAAGGCATTAACAATTTAAACAATACATTTTATTTGTGAACTAATGTTCAGCTTTTCTTTTTTATTAGTCAACTTATTTACATCAGTCATCAAGCTTGTACACAAGCTGGTCACAGACACGAAGATGAACCTTTAATTCCCCAAAGCTGATTGCTCACTAAAAAAACCCACAGTCATCGTGTTTTCAGGCCATTTCAAGTTTGACTTTGACGTGACATAAAACGGTGATATCTAAGTGGCTGAGTTGTTTAATTACTTTTAAGCAGTCTTCCCATTAACGCCATCTTCGTTCAGACTGATTCGAGAACGCACACAAAAACAAGAGGAGGAATTTATCGCACGAACCAATCATAACTGATCATATCCAATCATAACGCGATGAAGACATTACCTCCTCTCATGTGACTTTCCCCCATTCATTTTCAATTACCCCCCACTAAACCCACCGCACGCTTTAGGTTGTCCGTTTTAAGTCAGTGGGGACAGAGGAGGCAAGCCTAGCCTCTCGCTGTAAATTCACCTGCGGGTGTCGCTGTTGAACACTGTTACTTTATAAAAGCGAGTGCATGACTTTTACACTGTTTAATGTCACATTTTGTAATATTTGCAATTTTTTATTTTTATAATATCGATTATTTTCTCATCCAGTTTTTTTGAGGAGGCACTGCCTCCCTTGCCTACTCGGAGGAAAAGCCCCTGATACACACACACTAATGAGACAAAACATACTGTGCACCTGCCTATGCTGTTGGTCCTCCAAAACAGCCCCAACCCGCTGAGGTATGGACTCTACTAGAGCCCTGAAGGTGTGCTGTGGTATCTGGGACCAAAACTTCAGCAGCAGATCCTTCAAGTCGTATAGTTTGCGAGGTGGAGCCACTGTGGATCGAACTTGTTTATCCAGCACATCCCACAGATGCTCAATTGGATTGAGATCTGGGGAATTTGGAGGCCAGAGCAACACCTTGAACTCTTCATCATGTTCCTCAAACCATTCCTTAACAATGTATGCTGAAAGAGGCCACTTCCACCAGGGAACACCATTGTCATGAAGGGGCGCACCTGGTTTGTAACAATGTTTAGGTCGGTGGCACGTGTCAAAATTTACGTCCACGTGAATGGCCGAACATTGCCCAGAGCATCACACTCCCTCCGTCGGCTTGTCGTCGTCCCAGTGACCCTGGTGCCATCACATCCCCAGGTAAATGCCGCACACAGACATGGCCGTTCACATGAAGTAAAAGAAAACAGGACTCGCCGGACCAGTCGACCTTCTTCCACTGCTCCAAGGTCCAGTTCTTGTGCCCATTGTAGGCGCTTTCGGTGGTGTTCAGGGGTCATCATATGCACTCTGATTGGTCTGCAGCTACATAGCCCTAACACAGCAGAGTTCGATGCACTGTGAGTTGGGACACATTCCTCCCATAACATCATTACATTTTGTGTGACTTGTGCCACAGTAGATCTTCTGTTGGCTTGGACTAGAAGGGATCGCCTTCGTTGCCCTTGTGCATCGATGAGCCTTGGGCGTCCAACACCCTGTCGCCGGTTTGTGGTTGGTTCCTCCTTGGGCCACTGTTGGTAAATTCTCACCAGTGCTGAACCAACAAGAATTGCTGTTTCAGAGATTCTCTGACCCAGTCGCCTTGCCATAACAATTTGGCCATTGTCAAAGTTGCTCAGATCTTTATTCCTGCCCATTTCTCCTGCATCCAACACACTGATTACAAGGACTGACTGTTTGCATTCCATCTAATCTACCCAGACCCTAACATGTGGCCTTGTTAGGAGATGATCAACGATATTTGCTTCACCTGTGACTGGTCATAATGCGTTGGCTCATCATATTAGGATGTTCAATAAGGGTGTGTAATAAATTGGCAGTGCACAGCTCAGCTGTGTCTGTCACTGTGTGGCAAATCCAGACTGATTTCATTTCTTTAGTTCTCCCTGCTGCTCTTGTGTAAGAAGCTTTGGGAGAATCTCTCACAGGTTGACATTTCCATCGAGAGGATGTCCAAACCTCATTTGTTTGTGTGTTTCTGCATGTATCTGTACTCGTGCTGAAGTGTCAGAGCGAACACGAGTGAATGACTTCAGTAATGAGATAATACTCCACTTGTCAATCACTATCAGGCCTCATGCTGAAGAAGAGAGCAGGAGAGAACTAGACATTCATGAGCACGACTGCATATTGCCTGTGAACCAACCAGTGTTTACTACTTTTGGATGGACTGGAATCACTGCTGCACTATTATCTGAATGAATTGTTTTCCACAGCAGTCTATTATTGCTCTATTATCAGCGTTTTTAAGGTAATCCGACCCTAGATGTAAAAAATGAGAGTCGGTTGCTTTACATAATCAGGTAGTCTCATTCTGATAAGTGTATGATTTATGGCCAGAATAAGCTGCTATGTAAACCAAACTGTATGTTTGTCAAAAGTAAAAATGAATACTTACATGCTAAGCATTGAATGGAAGATGAACTGTATGAGAAAATGCCGTTTATCCTTTCCTTCTGCAGAAATGCTCAGTTTTGTTTGTTCTTAGTTTCTGTTTTCATGGACTTTCAGTTTGTTTTTATCAGTCACATGTGTTTCTTTGTTTGGTTTCCCGCCAGTCATCAGTTGTCATGGACACTCATCTAATCATCACACCTGTTCCTCATCATTTCATTATCTCTTTGTATTTAGTTCCTCTTTTTTCAGTCTTTGGTTGTCGTATATGTGTTT
This sequence comes from Coreius guichenoti, assembly GCA_039654105.1. Lineage (NCBI taxonomy): Eukaryota > Metazoa > Chordata > Actinopteri > Cypriniformes > Gobionidae > Coreius > Coreius guichenoti. Next base: position 36,724,403 of record CM077179.1, on the reverse strand, counting down.
CTGTTTGTGTGTGCGCCTAATACACGCTGTTACGTTGCCTTCATCTTCATGGATTACTTGAGTTTGTTTTCATTAAAAGACCCTTTTGTTCATTAACTCTCCCTCATCCTCATCATCATGTGACACTCAGACACAAACAGTCACAAAAAGCACTCAGAGAGGAGACAGAATCATGACAAAAGAAACATTATCTGGAGTCGGTTCACACTAAAGAAAGCTAAATAACACTATACTGATAAAAATGAATCATTGAGGCTGTAAGACATAAAAATTTAACATAAAAAAAAACATATTTTTTTACAAATAAATCTTTGTTACTTTACTTGGATAATTTGAGTAGCTCACTTAATTTGAATTTGTAGCAAAAACATTTTTTGTATAATTATATATCGCACTTCTTATCCTGAATAATCTAGACAAGGCTTTGTAGACGTGCATTTCCAACATACTATTTAAAATATTTACTGCTGGATTTGGCTGATGCAATGAACCCTTTTCACATAGTGATGACGTATTTTTCCATATTGCGACATAAATCTAGCAATTTTTCTCATATTTCATATTTTAGGGTAATTTTATAACATCGTTGTCTACATCAGGCGTGACCGTTGTTGTTTTTCGAGGATGTTTGCTGCTTGATCAATATTATATTTAAATGAACATTTTGTCACAACTTAACTTTATTGTGTACAATCTACTTAAGGTAAGGAGATTTCTAGTTCCCAGAATGCTTTGCATGGGATTTAATTCATATTAATTTATAATTAATAATTAAAATTGCTTTGCTCAATGAGCAACTGTTTATAGCAGTATTGTGGTTAGCCTCTACTGCTTATTGCATATAGTGAAATAGAACTAATGCATGTCGTATAAGTGTATTCACTTGAGTTATTTTTACGTCTAATTTTACTCAGCTTACTCAGCTGAATTATGTTTCTGCTACACAAAGTATTTGAGTTGTGTTTACGAAGAAAATTGAAATTACTTAAGGGTGCATGTTGAAGACATGTAAAGTCTATTTGGTCAAACACAAATTAGATGAGTTCAAAATATTTAGAAGTCTGTTAGAAATATTAGAAATACTTAGAAATAGTTGCCTCAATCATGTATTAAGTATTATTGATGTATTATAGAAATTATTTCAGCAACCTATTTAGTTCTTGGGTTAAAAAAATATATTTCATAAAATAATGTCATAATTTAATCTTTTATTTTGGTTTCACTTTATTTTGATGGTCCCTTAAACACATTCTGTTGAATATCCCCCTTAAGCAAGGCTTAAATTAGTCTCAGACTAAAATGCATGTTTGAGCTGTTTTAACTGAAAGCAGCTTGCACTGATATATCTTAAAATATGTCAGTGCCATTGTCTTGTCTCAAGATGCACACCAGTGATTTTTTTCTTAAGCATGTTTATTAAAAAACCCACTTAAATGTCCTATTTGAACTAAGGCCTGATCCTGGCTTAATCCAAACCCTGTCTGTGAAACCAGGCCTATAAGTAACGTTGCACCTAAATGTCTACTAACTCCCAGTAGAGTATTAGTAGACTGGTAGGTTCGGGTTAGTAGAATAAGTTCACATGTACTTGCAAAGTTACTAATAGTCAGTAGAGTGTCTGTAGGGGAGCATCCGAATAAAGTGTTAGCAGATATTAAGCAGACAGTCTGCTAATATTCAAATGAGAGTTAGTTGACATGTAGCTGCAAAGCTAATAGTCAACAGAATGTTCAAAAGGGACCATCAAAATAAAATTACCTTTAGATGTTACCATTTTTGTAAAAATGTCAAAGAAATTAACCCTGTAACTGACCAACAACGCTTTTCTAAAAAAAAAAAAAAAATATATATATATATATATATATATATATATATATATATATATATATATATATGTATATATATATATATAATTAAATACTTAAATTATAAAATATATATAATTCAAATCATCGCCAGATCAAACTGGAAAAATTAGCGATGATTCGTAGAACCTATAATGAAATTGCGAATTTGAGAGAGACGAGAAAAAATCAGAGCGCGAGAGTGTGTGTGTGTGTGTAAGAGAGAGAGAGAGCGAGAGAGCGAGATATGCTACAGGCTCCCCACACACTCCTTCAGTCAGTTTTTTAGCCTCTTCGGGCTTGCAGGTAGGCTACATGGCAGCCGTATGAAACAACATCGCAAACACAAGAAGGGTCTTCGTTTAATGTCTTCATATGTACGGTGTAACGCGTCGCGCGCTGATGCAGAGCTGATGTAGAGCTGTCCGCCGTGCTGAAACCCAGCGCTTCAGACATTCATCGACGTGAATGCGAGACCAACGGAGGACATTCACATCTAGCCAGCGGGGAAAGGATGAGGTGGGTCTTCATGCCCACACCGCTGCTCCTATTGAGCTGTTTCGGAGCGTCGTGGGTCTTGGCTGGTAAGTTTACAAGATTTCATTCCATTGAAACTAATGCATTTCCGGGGACTGTTGCACATCCCTTTAATTATGACATCCGATGGGGCATTGCACGATAGTTGTGGGCACGTGTGGCATGTGTAATGATGTGGAGAGCCTGGGAAAATATAAAGCACTGCAAAACACAGCTGTGTCTTTTGTGTAGGCTATTTGAAATTACCAATATTGTTTTGCAATATTCAGTATATTTATATAAATTTTTGATAGTTTTTGGCATGCAAATCTCTTCACAGTGCAATTAGAGAAAGACAGTGAGTGATAGACGCTTCAGTGATTCTGTCAGCACCTAATTTAAGCATGACACATTAATGCTGCACCATAAAGAAGCCTTCTCTAATGCAGCCGGAACCAGCAAAATAATAAATCCAAACTACAACCTACATCAACTTAATGGCCTATAAATTTTATATCTTAATGCACCACATTCAACCCCTAGTAAAGAGGGAAAAGCCATGAATCAGGATGTAAACGGGCTTCTGGCAGCTGCAACCATCAGTTCCTCGATGCTTTTAGAGGCTCCAGTGACAGGAGCTTTCAGTAGAAAACGTTTACATTTTACATTTACTTCAGGGAAAAGCATTAAACACTGAAATGAAACTGTGGCAGAGAAGACGAGAAGATGAAGAGTGAGTTGGAGAGTGAAATAGGCACGTGGCTGAGCAAATCAGGTCAGCATAGTAAAAATAATATGATATGGTTAACGGCTTAAAGAAATAGTTCACCCAAAAATGCACATTATGTCATTGTCACTCACCATGTCTTGTCTGTTGTGGAACACAATAGGAGAATGTGTGGTGGATCTCTTCCATAAATAAACATACATGCTATCAAGCTCCAAAAGGGGCAAAAATCACCACTAAAATGGTCCATATGGCGTGTACAATATATTATTAAATCATATAGCTTTGTGTGAGGTACAGAATGAAAGCAAGTCATTATTTATATGCATTATGTTTATATGCTCTGTTTTGTTGAATCTGGCATTAAAGGCCCGTTCACACCATGAAGGATAACTTTAAAGATAACTATATTAGCATCCACCCCAGCGGATGATATCTTTCTGTTCATTCTAAGCGCGTGCTTGTCTGCCGCTTTAAATGCTCGAGCTCGTTACAGCTGGATGGATTCTGATTGGCTGTCAATGTTTTTATCGTTCATCACCTGGGGAAAAAAAATCGTTGTGAAAGTGATTCCAACGATATCGTTTCTCTGTGCCGTTATCGTTATAGCTGTGGTGTGAACTCTGCTATTCATTAATATTGAGAACGATTTTTAGAACCATATCTTTATCGTTATCTTAGTTATCGTCCTTGGTGTGAATGCGCTTTTAATATGGACCTTTCACCTTCTTTTCCTACCAAACATATTCCTACTCATTTATTCTGTTTCCATTGCAAACAAGCACAAACTTATTTCCATATAAATTTAAAATACCCCTTTTCCCCTTACAAACACACACACATACACACTCACTAGTACTGCAATGACAACTAGAGTTACAGTATCTGTTGAAACTGCACGTTTTCTTATAAAACGGATAGTTCCCATCATCTTGCAACATTGCTTGGCAACTGTAAATAGCCTTGAGCTAATGAACATTGTTTCATACCACCTATGAAACTGCCCTTACATGGTAAACCCACTGTAATGACTTAATTAACATTAGCATGTGGCCAATTGCTTTATTAATTAAGTGTAAAACAGTTGCATAAACTCAAAAGCAATCTAACAGTTCATAGCGAGGCTTTGAACAAAATTACAGTCAAACTCCTCAGAGGAACAGTATTAGTTGTTCAGAAGCTTTCCTTCATTTTGTACAACCCTTTAGTACAATCATCTTGATCTGTTTTCTAGATTGGGCCATTCTTTATTTTCAGTCTCAATTGATTTTGTAAAGAGACTGAATTAAACAATCTAGAACTCACCCGAATAAAATATATAATATATAATATCACTAAAATATATAATATCACTGTATGAAGTATGACTAAATACATTTTTTTTAATCAATTTATTTTTATCAAAGTGTTGCATTGCTAAAAATAATGTTTTGTAATGATTTAAATGCAGATGTCTTTAGATAGATAAATACACATTGTAATGATTTCTAAATCAACATCTGAACAAATCACAATAAAGTGGTAAAGTGAATTAAGTGTATGTGTTTATGTTTCAGCCCGTCTTCTACATCTATGAGGGATGCTTCATTTATAATTCAACAGCATGTGAATGTTATTGCTCCCAGAATGCCTTTCTACAGCCTATGGAGAAGTCTATTTACGGCAAGCACCAAACAGGGGATATACAGTATGTCTAAGCAAGCTATTATACCCGAAACATACTCGACAGATGCTTCTAGCTACACAAGCTTGGTTTTATGCGTCATCTTTTAAATATGTCAGAGCACAGTTCAGAAGACAAATGCATGTGCACATTCTCAGCGAGGCTGCAATGGGCGCTATAGCATGCATTAGCATAAACTGACATTTCCATGGTCATTTCTCAGTTTGAAGAGAACCATGGTGCAAGAGAAAGTGGGACAACCGTTTAGGGAAACCGTTTAGGGGGCCTATTATGTCCAAGTCTTGATTTTGTTTATACTACTAGAGTAGGTTTTTAATGCTTGAATGTTTAAAAAAAAAGATTTTTCACATATTTGATATTGTTGCAGCACCTCTCTTCCCAGTCTGTCAGTAACACTCCGGGGTTAGTTTCCCAAAAGCATTGTTAGCCAAATATGGTCGCAAGTTCCATTAAACTCTATTGGTAACGACATATTTGGCTTTTGTTAATTTCCTCTCTATGAAGCCCCTCCTTCTGAAAAGCACAGTGTGCTCTGATTGGTCAGCTGGACCAGTGTGTTGTGATTGATCAACTGCTTCGAGCATGTTTGGGAAATGTCACGCCCCTTACCATAACCGTGAGTTTCAACACACTACTAACCAACTCAACCAGGCCCCGCCCCTTTATTTAGGGTATGCATTGAGCGGGAATTATTTAAATGAGGAATATTGTTCGTTCCTGGAAGAAAACTCAAGACTACAATGGAGGGGTTTCAGGGAGTTCAGAAACAGTGACACTGATAAAGAGAGTAACTCCCGCTGGAGGGACTTTGTGCTTTGCAGACATTTTTCATGCTCAAACAGCAACATTACACACTAATGAAAGTTGAACATGTAAAAAAGCATAATAGGAAGTCTTACGAACCTTATGTGCAAGAATATTGAATTACATTTTACAAGAAAATACTAGTTAATCTATTTTAAAATGTCCTGTTTAGCAATTTCTGATTGAAAATAGGGTAACATTTTATTTTATAGTGTCCTTGTTACAGATGTTACATGTAGTTACTGTAGTAATAACTACAAATGATGCATAGTTACATGCAATTAAACCTAAATCAAACCAACCCTAACCCTATAGTAAGTACATGTAGTTAATTATTATTACTCAGTACTTAAATGTACACTCACCTAAAGGATTATTAGGAACACCATACTAATACTGTGTTTGACCCCCTTTCGCCTTCAGAACTGCCTTAATTCTACGTGGCATTGATTCAACAAGGTGCTGAAAGCATTCTTTAGAAATGTTGGCCCATATTGATAGGATAGCATCTTGCAGTTGATGGAGATTTGTGGGATGCACATCCAGGGCACGAAGCTCCCGTTCCACCACATCCCAAAGATGCTCTATTGGGTTGAGATCTGGTGACTGTGGGGGCCATTTTAGTACAGTGAACTCATTGTTATGTTCAAGAAACCAATTTGAAATGATTCGAGCTTTGTGACATGGTGCATTATCCTGCTGGAAGTAGCCATCAGAGGATGGGTACATGGTGGTCATAAAGGGATGGACATGGTCAGAAACAATGCTCAGGTAGGCCGTGGCATTTAAACGATGCCCAATTGGCACTAAGGGGCCTAAAGTGTGCCAAGAAAACATCCCCCACACCATTACACGACCACCACCAGCCTGCACAGTGGTAACAAGGCATGATGGATCCATGTTCTCATTCTGTTTATGCCAAATTCTGACTCTACCATCTGAATGTCTCAACAGAAATCGAGACTCATCAGACCAGGCAACATTTTTCCAGTCTTCAACTGTCCAATTTTGGTGAGCTTGTGCAAATTGTAGCCTCTTTTTCCTATTTGTAGTGGAGATGAGTGGTACCCGGTGGGGTCTTCTGCTGTTGTAGCCCATCCGCCTCAAGGTTGTGCGTGTTGTGGCTTCACAAATGCTTTGCTGCATACCTCGGTTGTAACGAGTGGTTATTTCAGTCAAAGTTGCTCTTCTATCAGCTTGAATCAGTCGGCCCATTCTCCTCTGACCTCTAGCATCAACAAGGCATTTTCGCCCACAGGACTGCCGCATACTGGATGTTTTTCCCTTTTCACACCATTCTTTGTAAACTCTAGAAATGGTTGTGCGTGAAAATCCCAGTAACTGAGCAGATTGTGAAATACTCAGACCGGCCCGTCTGGCACCAACAACCATGCCACGCTCAAAATTGCTTAAATCACCTTTCTTTCCCATTCTGACATTCAGTTTGGAGTTCAGGAGATTGTCTTGACCAGGACCACACCCCTAAATGCATTGAAGCAACTGCCATGTGATTGGTTGATTAGATAATTGCATTAATGAGAAATTGAACAGGTGTTCCTAATAATCCTTTAGGTGAGTGTATAATTACACTGTAACACAGTTAGTGAGGACAAAAAAAAATCCACATATATATAAAAAAAAAAAAAATACAAAAATGTCTACACCTTCAAATATTCACATATAGTTCATAGAAGGATTAAAACAATGCTAGGAAGATAGTGCATAGCTTCATTTTGGTGTTTCAGAGACCCATGCATAAAACATGAATGCAGTCCATTTGCAAAAACTAAGATTCTCTGCTCACTGTAGCAATAAACTACAACCCGTTTTGTTAATCGCATGACATGTAGGCAAAGAGGGGCTAATATGCATAAAAATTTTATCTGGGCCACCATAAATTATACTGGTGGTGGGTTTCTCGCTCGTCATTCCTCCAAATGGCTTCATGACCAGGTCCTCTGACTTCTAGAAATACAGTTTTAATCCAGTGTGTGTGAAATAGTGTACACAGTGTAGGTGGAGAAGAGAAAGAGCAGCGCTTGAGCTCTCTGAAGCAGAAAGACTCATTCAACAAACATGAGAACACTTCAACACTGAACACACACACACCTACAGTACATCATATTACAGGTCAACATGAAGCAAAAGAGAATGGCTCATATGAGAACTGAAACAGCCAGAAAATATCTAAAGATTAAAGCTTAAAGACTGAGATCTTACCCATTTTATTTAGCAAAAAAAAGTCAAATTAAAAAATAAACTTCTATTTTTACTTATTATATTCGCTTGACAAAGACAACATATTGATCTACTATTTAAACTTCTTCGTCTGAGCCAAAATGTAAACAGTATCTCCTCCTGGAGCGTTCAAGCGACAACCACCAAACTCGGCTCAGACCTTCAGATTGTTCTGACTCGGGTTGCTAGATCTTTTCAAACTGACCCGACTTATGGTTTTCTTAAAAATGAATATTAAAAATCATAAAAAGCCCATAGACTTTTTTCCAGTTTCATCCACTACGTATCTATCACTGGCAAAGCCTAGCATCTAGCTTAGAGCATGCTAGCAACATGCTAATTCACGCTAGCAACATGTTAATTCACACTACCGACATGCTTATTCATGCTAACATGTTAATTCACTCTAGCAAAATGCTAGTTCAAGCTAGCAACATGCTAGTTCATGCTAACAAAATGCTAAAACATGTTAATTTATGCTACATAATGCTAGCAAAACATGCTAATTCATGTTAATAACATGTTAATAACATGTTAAATCATGTTAGCAATGTGCTAAAATCTGCTAATTCATGCTAACAGAGCTAAATAATGCTAGCAACATTAATTCATGCTAGCAATGTGTTAATTCATGCTAACAAAATGCTAAAACATGTTAGTAAAATGCTAAATCAAGCTAGCGACATGCTAATTAATGCTAGCAGCTTGTTAAAAATGTTAACATGTTAAATCATGCTAGCAACATGCTAATTAAGGTTAGCAACATGTTAAAACATGCTAGCAATATGCAAAATCATTTTAGCAACCTATTGAAACATGCTAGCAAATCATGCTAATTCATGCTAGCAATGTCTTTCTCTTTCCACTTCACTAAATTTAAAGCTTATAAAACTTTCAAACATACAGTTTTGTCGAGCCAACATCAAAGTTTGTTTACAAATTGTATTGGTATGTTTTATTGTTTGTGTTTTTGGACCGTGTGTCTTGAATAAAGCTTTACTCATCTAGTTATAAAGTAATTTGTTTCTGTGGGACTTCCATCTTCACACAGCTCTGATGAATCGTGCACAATAAGACCAGGAATGAGCATTAAAAAGTAAAAAGGGTGAACTTTGATGTCAGATCTGGAGAAGGTGTCTGTAACTGTAAGGTTTAACTGGATCAGAGGTGTGATATTGTGAAGAAAGATGACTTGAATGAAGCGACTGGATTCCCTTTCTGTTGTTCTCAGACAGTTTGGCTGCTCCAGTGAACGTGTCCATCAGAGATCTAAAGAGCAGCTCAGCTGTGGTGACATGGGACACCCCGGACGGGGAGCCAGTCATCGGCTTTGCCATCACACAACAGGTAATCAGAACAAGAGAGAGAACGGAAAGGTCACACACGCAGCACTCTGTATTTGCCATGCATGCTCATTAGTAGAAAGCATCTCACAAAAGAGAAGGCATTTGCTAAAATACTAGTTTTATCTATCTATCCATAACAGAAAAAAGACGTTCGCATGCTGCGCTTTATCCAAGAAGTGAACACTACCACGCGGAGCTGTGCATTGTGGGATCTGGAGGCCGATACGGACTATATTGTGCATGTTCAGTCTATCGGTATAAGCGGACCGAGTCCCCTCAGTGAACCGCTGCATTTTAAAACCCCGAAAGAAGCAGAAACACAGGCCTCTAAAAGCAAAGGTACTGACACAAACACACATGAACACACGTCACTCCAGTACGACACTGTTTGAAATACATGCACAGCTACTGAATACAGTGGACATAAGTGTGCTTATTATCATTATGCCATCAAATGAACAGCTAAATAAAGAGAGAGAGATACATCAGATGAGGAAAAAGCGTCATATGAGCGTAGTTTTTACAAGCAAGCATAGATTTGCTAGCAGACATCAGAGTCAGCTACACTGGTTTATATTTGAAAATCTTCAAATCATCTGCAGTAGCTTGTGATAATTCTCTGTTGATATGGGATTTTATTAATCCTTCAATACTGAAATAACATCAGTTGATCCTTTATCATTCAATTTACTTTTTCTTGACAACCATATAGCCATCTTGCTCAAATATAGTTTAATAAATCATGAGAGAAAGAGATGTATTTTTTTCATTGATTACTTTTTGACTACTTGAAATCTTGAAATATGTGAAATATTAAAAAAAACATTAAGACATGCATGTTCTAATTGCATAATATCTTGAAGAAACAGTTGATTAAGCCTTAAATTGGGCAGCATCAGTCACTTAATAATTTAAAAACAATAATAATAAATAATTGGACTGGTTCTGAACTAAAAATCTCCAATAATAATAAATTCAGCAATTATCAAAACTTATTGTGACTTGACTGTCACTCAGCTGACTGTGCCTTCTTTTACTTCTTAAATCAGTGATAAACCAATAAATAATGCACCTGAAGATCATGTCTTTAAGATCCATTAGTTTCATTAAGGATGCAGCACATCCCAGTCAATCAATAATCTGTGATTAGCTCATGTTTTTAGCTCATCTATCTACATTGCAAAGGGACACTGAGAGATTTTTAAGTAGTCTCTGATATACACTGATTAGGCATAACATTATGACCTATTATGTCCTACTATTGTGTTGGTCCCCCTTTTGCTGCTAAAACAGCCCTGATCCGTCGAGGCTGGACTCCACTAGACCCCTGAAGGTGTGCTGTGGTATCTGGCACCAAGATGTTAGCAGCAGATCCTTTAATTCTGTAAGTTGTGAGGTGGGGCCTCCATGGATCGGATTTGTTTGTTCAGCACATCCCACAGATGCTCAATTGGTTTGAGATCTGGGGAATTTGGAGGCCAAGTCAACACCTCAAACTCGTTGTTGTGCTCCTCAAACCATTCCTGAACCATTTTTGCTTTGTGGCAGGGCGCATTATCCTGCTGAAAGAGGCCACAGCCACCAGGGAATGCCGTTTCCATGAAAGGGTGTACATGGTCTGCAACAATGCTTAGGTAGGTGGTACGTGTCAAAGTAACATCCACATGGATGGCACGACCCAAGGTTTCCCAGCAGAACATTGCCCAAAGCATCACACTGCCTCCGCTGGCTTGCCTTCTTCCCATAGTGCATCCTGGTGCCATGTGTTCCCCAGATAAGTGACACACACGCACCCGACCATCCACGTGATGTAAAAGAAAATGTGATTCATCAGACCAGGCCACCTTCTTCCATTGCTCCGTGGTCCAGTTCTGATGCTTACGTGCCCACTGTTGGTGCTTTCGGTGGTGGACATGGGTCAGCATGGGCATCCTGACTGGTCTGCGGCTATGCAGCCCCATACGCAACAAATGCTACAGTAGCTCGTCTGTTTGATTGGACCACACGGGCCAGCCTTCACTCCCCACGTGCATCAATGAGCCTTGGCCGCCCATGACCCTGTCGCCAGTTCACCACTGTTCCTTCCTTGGACCACCTTTGATAGAGACTGACCACTGCAGACCGGGAACACCCCACAACACCCCCATTTTTCCTGCTTCTAACACATCAGCTTTGAGGACAAAATGTTCACTTGCTGCCTAATATATCCCACCCACTAACAGGTGCCGAAGAGATAATCAGTGTTATTCACTTCACCTGGTCATAATGTTATGCCTGATCGGTGTAATATAATAGTACCAGGGTTGTGTCGCAAAAAAAGAAAGAAAATGATTTATAATGACTCCAACTGAATTCCTAAAAATTAAATTGAGGTGCAGAACATGATGCAGAATTAGTATAGTGTAGATTTTAATAATAGCCTATTTAATTTTTCAGTATGAATTACTAATGAAAATGTTATCACACAACATCTGGGATATTTCTAAAACCATTAGGCCTAGGCATTATTAATAATCAATATTTGACATACCACTAATAATGTCCTTATATTCTTGACAGACGAAGTCACCATGGAGGAGGTTGGGCTGAACGCTCAGCTCAGGGCAGGAGAGATCATCATCATTGTGGTGGTTCTGATCATGTGGGCAGGTGAGCACTGAACTATTACATCATCACTCAAATCCTGCTTCAATCCACGTTCATAAAGGCTGGAATACACAACACGACTTTTCCACCTATATTACAGTTTGGAGGAGTTGACGATAGCTGCCGAAAATCAGAGGCAGTCTGCAGATATTGGGCAGTTGGTGCTGACAGATTTTACGTATAGTGTATGATGGGCACAGCCTCTGATTTTTAGCTTCAGACAATCCAATAACTGTAAAGTTAGTTTAACGTTTTGACGGTTTCATACCCATTAACTCACTGTGCATTTCATGTTTTCAGCCCAAACCAACTCGGATATATATAAACAAATGCCCTTTGCATAGCACAAGGCGTTATTAAAAAAAAAAAACAAAAAAAAAAATTAATATATATACAGTGGGGAGAACAAGTATTTGATACACTGCCGATTTTGCAGGTTTGCCCACTTACAAAGCATGTAGAAGTCTGTAATTTTTATCATACGTACTCTTCAACTGTGAGTGACGGAATCTAAAACAAAAATCCAGAAAATCACATTGTATGATTTTTAAGTAATTAATTTGCATTTTATTGCATGACATAAGTATTTGATACATCAGAAAAGCAGAACTTAATATTTGGTACAGAAACTTTTGTTTGCAATTACAGAGATCATACGTTTCCTGTAGTTCTTGACCAGGTTTGCACACACTGCAGCAGGGATTTTGGCCCACTCCTCCATACAGACCTTCTCCAGATCCTTCAGGTTTCAGGGCTGTTGCTGGGCAATACGGACTTTCAGCTTCCTCCAAAGATTTTCTATTGGGTTCAGGTCTGGAGACTGGCTAGGCCACTCCAGGACCTTGAGATGCTTCTTACGGAGCCACTCCTTAGTTGCCCTGGCTGTGTGTTTCGGGTCGTTGTCATGCTGGAAGACCCAGCCACGACCCATCTTCAATGCTCTTACTGAGGGAAGGAGGTTGTTGGCCAAGATCTCTCGATACATGGCCCCATCCATCCTCCCCTCAATACGGTGCAGTCGTCCTGTCCCCTTTGCAGAAAAGCATCCCCAAAGAATGATGTTTCCACCTCCATGCTTCACGGTTGGGATGGTGTTCTTGGGGTTGTACTCATCCTTCTTCTTCCTCCAAACACGGCGAGTGGAGTTTAGACCAAAAAGCTCTATTTTTGTCTCATCAGACCACATGACCTTCTCCCATTCCTCCTCTGGATCATCCAGATGGTCATTGGCAAACTTCAGACGGGCCTGGACATGCGCTGGCTTGAGCAGGGGGACCTTGCGTGCATTGCAGGATTTTAATCCATGACGGCGTAGTGTGTTACTAATGGTTTTCTTTGAGACTGTGGTCCCAGCTCTCTTCAGGTTATTGACCAGGTCATGCCATGTAGTTCTGGGCTGATCCCTCACCTTCCTCAATGTGATTTTCTGGATTTTTGTTTTAGATTCCGTCACTCACAGTTGAAGAGTACCTATGATAAAAATTACAGACTTCTACATGCTTTGTAAGTAGGAAAACCTGCAAAATCGGCAGTGTATCAAATACTTGTTCTCCCCACTGTATATATTAATTAGCCCTATAAATCAATTAAACAATTTAACTATATGACATTATGATATCAAACTAATAGTGAATTGTTCCGAAAAATATCCATTTCATTGCACAAGGCTCTGTTTGAAATTAGCATTTCATATGTTTAATAATAAGTTTGGAATTTTAAATTTACAATGATAAAAATGATTCTGTGGTGAAGTAAATACTACAGAAAAAACGTCATTTCTACATGAAAAAATTAGTTCAGGCAAGAATTAAAAAAAAACTTAGTAAATTCTATATAAGTACTCAATTCAAGCTTGTAGAAATTAAAGCGTAAATATCAATGTCATAAAATTAAGTAAAAATACTTTTTTGATACTGATGTTCCCACCTTGAATAATTAATAAGGTTGATTTTTTTGCTGTTTTCCAGCTGTATTTACACTGTTTTATCATTGCTTTTGTTGTTAGGTTTAGTAACTTGCCATTTTGTGACATCTGGAGTTCATTTTCTACTCAAAATGAAACATTTATACTCAAAAGTTACCGTAGTATGTACCGTAAGTATTGAGGTCTCTGTGTTCAGGTGCCACGTTACTACTATTACGTAGATATGTTGTCTACGCAATATCTATTGTATTATTTACTCAGATGTTTCTATGTAAAGCATACACTTTAAAAGTGTGGTTTAATTCAGTGTTATATTGTAAAAAGTATTGCAAAGAAAACTTCAACTAAGTGGATATTACTCAACCTTTTACTGGCCAAGTTAAAATGACTTATTTTCTTTGTTAATTTTACTTAAGTTGAGTTTATTTAATTCCATATGTGAAATTTACTTAATTTTTCTTTTGCAAGTTTTTGCATACATATTTAAGTAAATTTTACTTATTGTTTTTTCAGTGTATGCAGTACTGTAAATCCATTAAACTACAACTACTCCACCTTATTTTGCAACGCAAAGTATTTTCTGTGAATGTGTGAGACTTCCGATTCATTGGTGCCTATAAGGTAAATTAAGAATTACAAAGTGCATTAAATGGTCTGCACTACAAATCACTGTTTATGATTATGATAAAAAATTAAAATTATATGATAACAATTACTAGTTTGCAAAATAAAGCAGCATAATGGACACATTCAAGTTACAAATGGCCACACCCACTTTTTTAGATAAAAAGATATCGCTGTCAAAATCATTAAATTTAAAAAAATATCAGTCCACACCACAACTATAACAGCAAAGAGTAATGATATTGTTAGAATCACTATTTTTCAGCTGGAAACAACATTGACAACCAATCAGAATCCAGACTTTAATCTTATGTGAATGTCTGAGTTCATGGAAAGGCATCTTTAGTGGTTTTCTTTTAGCAGTTTTTCTCTACAATGTCAGCAAGATGCCTAGTATTTTGATTCGTTTGGTGCATCCCAGCCTTTAAAATACATATTAACTGCAACCATATTCCATATGAAACACCATAAATTAATAGACTACATGGATTACAATCACATGGCTAAATGAACAGCATATTGAAAGAAGCAGGATTTATGTATCCACCTTATTTTACAACACAGAAGCAAGCTATTTTCTGTGAATGTGTGAGACTTCTAATTCATAGGTAAATAACTAGAAGAATAACAATTAAAGTGCAGTAAACTCTAAAACTATTTGCGTTACAAACCAGTGTGTTTGTGATTATGACAATACGTTAAACAGAGTGTCTATTTACACCAAGTGCAAATACCTGCTTTGTTGGCAGAAGCTATTTACACTAACTCCGCCCACCATTACCTGATTGAAATCCATGGCATAGAGAATATAGGGCGGGTGGCTTTAGCTTTTGGCGCTACCGACCCAAGTTCAAATCCACCTTTTACCAAACTCATTCTTCTCCCTTTTCAGAGTTTTCAGAGCACCGTTTTTTTAAATAACAGTAAGTACAAGTAATGTCCCAATAGGGCAGCATCCATTTATGATTTTAATAAATATAATCATAGACACTGAATATGTTATTATTATTGCATTGTTATATAATGTACTACAATACACTGAGGTGTAAATAGCATCTGCCACAATTTGCACTATAAGTATAAGATATAAAATGTAGCATTTAACAACTATTTACACAGTGCAAAGAAAATACTTTTTATTACTTTTTATTATGTTACACTTAGTGTAAATAGCATCAGTCACTCTGCATTCCGTGTAAATAGCATTGTGCAAATAATACGCTAACAAATATCAGTCTGCAATGTCGAGCAGCACGACAGACTGTTTTTGTACAGGTAGGCCTAAAATAACTGAAGCAGATGACACCGGAAGCCTCGCACATTCAGGTTACAAACGGCCACGTCGCTCTTCCGTTAAGAATAAGGTGGATGCGTGCATGTCTTTTCTGTCTCTTTCAGGTGTAATCGCGCTCTTCTGCCGCCAGTACGACATCATCAAAGACAACGAGCCAAACAATAACAAGGACAAAGCCAAGAACTCGTCAGAGTGCAGTACCCCTGAGCATCCATCAGGGGGGCTGCTGCGCAGTAAGGTATAACCATGACCTTATGAGAGTCCAGACCACACTAGGCAGGTGAACCGTCCTGATACTAATTATAACTCCAACCAAACTCCATTAACATTTCGCTTCATGTCTAAAAAAGACAATATAAGCATTTTCTCAGTGAACATTAGTATATAATAAGTCTTAATTTCATAGGATTATAAATGCACTTGCCATAATGCATTTTGGTTGCTTATTTCGATAGGTTATTCTAACTATAAGTACCTTTGCATCTACATGTCAACTACCTATCATTAGAGTATTAGTCTGCTTAATATCTGCTAACACTTTGTTGTGATGGTCCCCCAACACAACATAACATAACATAACATAACATAACATAACATCATATCACAACACAACACAACAACATAACATACCATATCACAACATAACACAACATATCACAACAACACAACGTATCACAACACAACATAACATATCACAACATAACAACACAACACATACACTATATTGCCAAAAGTTTTGGGACGCCTGCCTTTACATGCACATGAACTTTAATGACATCCCATTTTTAATCCGCAGGGTTTAATATGGAGTTGGCCCACCCTTTGCAGCTATAACAGCTTCAGCTCTTCTGGGAAGGCTTTCCACAAGGTTTAGGAGTGTGTTTATGGGAATTTTTGACTATTCTTCTAGAAGCGCATTTGTGAGGTCAGGCAGTGATGTTGGACGAGAAGGCCTGGCTCACAGTCTCCACTCTAATTCATCCCAAAGGTGTTCTATCGGGTTGAGGTCAGGACTCCAGTCAAGTTCCTCCACACCAAACTCGCTCATCCATGTCTTTATGGACCTTGCTTTGTTTACTGGTGCGCAGTCATGTTGGAACAGGAAGGGGCCATCCGCAAACTGCTCCCACAAAGTTGGGAGCATGAAATTGTCCAAAATGTCTTGGTATGCTGAAGCATTAAGAGTTACTTTCACTGGAACTAAGGGGCAAAGTCCAACCCCTGAAAAACAACTCCACACCATAATCCCCCCTCCACCAAACTTTACACTTGGCACAATGCAGTCAGGCAAGTACCGTTCTCCTGGCAACCGCCAAACCCAGACTCTTCCATCGGATTGCCAGACAGAGAAGCGTGATTGGTCACTCCAGAGAACACGTCTCCACTGCTCTAGAGTCCAGTGGCGGCGTGCTTTACACCACTGCATCCAACGCTTTGCATTGCACTTGGTGATGTAAGGCTTGGATGCAGCTGCTCGGCCATGGAAACCCAAGTTCTCTACACACTGTTCTTGAGCTAATCTGAAGGCCACACAAAGTTTGGTGGTCTGTAGTGAATTCAGTGATTTTGAGGGGTGTCCCAATACTTTTGGCAATATAGTGTAACATAACTCAACAACACATCACATCACATCACATCACATCACAACATCATAACATAACATCACAATACAAGACTAAACTGCTGTATTTTTTTTAAATCAACACTTCAATATGGAATTATAAACGTTTTTATAGTTAACAGTTGTCTTGCTTTGCAATGCATTATGGGACTGCACTCACTGAGAACAATAAATGTGATGCTGCTCAAAAATAATCATCATGGAATGTGGTTTAATTATGTTGCCATAGCTTCGCCTCTTTCATTCTTCATTACTCCACCATGTTCTGTGTTGAGCGCTGGAATCCTCTCACTAACATTAGACATCTGCTTCCACCTCCACAGTTCCCCAAGAACATCAACAACAATAACCAAACGCCATCTGTGAACATTATCAAAGTGTGACAGGAATCGTTTTCACTTCAAAGGATTCCGCTTTCACCATGCGACTGCAGAACCGCCATATGTGCTCATCCTCAAAACAGGAAGCAGGAATTTTGGAAGTTTCCTGATGACAGCCGGAATAATCCTGCGAGCACAGCGAGCGCCTGAAACAAAGGCCAGAAAGGTGAACACAGACCTGCTCTGGCTCCAGCAGTTTGGAGATAAGGCCGAATCTGTGGCTGTTCGGGGACAGGAGAAAAGCCTCTGAAAGAAATACAGGGGGAAAAGACCCTCTCTTTATCACTTTACAAACAACTGAGATCCACACCCATTCAGAACCCCTCTCTTTTAAACTTGAAAACTTTTGAGCCTTGCTCCTTTATGTGGTTTTCTCCTCAACCCTTTTCAAATGGCATGATCCACATTCCTCTATTCAGTGGTGATGAAGGCTTTTATAATAAAGTAAATCTGTAGTAAGCAACTATATAGGCAGAGGGTGAATCAACTCTAGGGTAAGGCTGAAATAGTGTAAATTATGTGTTGCCAATCAACAACCTACACATCCCAGCATAAACGCTCTAGTTATTAAAGTGGTTATGTTCACAAACCACTATAATTTGAACAGGCAAGCATACTGTATGCGTGATTTGGCATGGCAGCCAGTTCGAATAATAAATAGCCTAAACTTTGCCTTACCTGATTCAGCAAAACATAAGTTTTGAGTGGAGGGGATTCTAACTTAAACACGTCTGATTGGCCATTGCGTTCAAGAAATCAACAGATTGTTTGTGATTGGCTACATTGCTCAACGCTGCAAAAATACGTTGTAAATAGAAACCGATGTATATTAGTTTCGACCCTCTCAAGAGCACAATCACCAAATATGTTTATGTTTATGAGTTTTTGATGAGCGTATTTGCAAAAGTGCAGAATTCAGAGTTCAGCTCGCGCACCGAACACAACTCCTGCGTTTCAGCGATGACTAATCTGAATGCCTCTGATTGGCCATTGCATTCATAAGCTCACCAGAATCATGTGTGACTGGTTATAGTGCGCAAAGCTGTAAAACATGTAAAAAGTATGATGCAACATGAGCAGATCTAAATTTAATGCCGCAATCAACACTTTTCATTTAATTTTCATTTTCACTTTATTACATTTTGTTTAAAGGTGCAGGTGCATTTTTGGCCCAAGTCCACGTTCATTTTTGACCCGTGTCCTTCCCCAGTTTAACACACACTCTGCCTATAAACCACAGTGAAATATCTGGGATTTACAGTACATTACCACTTAAACCTGGAAATAAATACAAACCTGATTCCAAAAAAGTTGGGACACTGTACAAATTGTGAATAAAAACAGAATGCAATGATGTGGAAGTTTCAAATTTCAATATTTTATTCAGAATACAACATAGATGACATATCAGATGTTTAAACTGAGAAAATGTATAATTTTAAGGGAAAAATAAGTTGATTTTAAATTTCATGGCATCAACACATCTCAAAAAAGTTGGGACAAGGCCATGTTTACCACTGTGTGGCATCCCCTCTTCTTTTTATAACAGTCTCCAAACGTCTGGGGACTGAGGAGACAAGTTGCTCAAGTTTAGGAATAGGAATGTTGTCCCATTCTTGTCTAATACAGGCTTCTAGTTGCTCAACTGTCTTAGGTCTTCTTTGTCGCATCTTCCTCTTTATGATGCGCCAAATGTTTTCTATGGGCGAAAGATCTGGACTGCAGGCTGGCCATTTCAGTACCCGGATCCTTCTTCTACGCAGCCATGATGTTGTAATTGATGCAGTATGTGGTCTGGCATTGTCATGTTGGAAAATGCAAGGTCTTCCCTGAAAGAGACGACGTCTGGATGGGAGCATATGTTGTTCTAGAACTTGGATATACCTTTCAGCATTGATGGTGCCTTTCCAGATGGGTAAGCTGCCCATGCCAGACGCACTCATGCAACCCCATACCATCAGAGATGCATGGTTCTGAACTGAGCGCTGATAACAACTTGGGTTGTCCTTGTCCTCTTTAGTCCGGATGACATGGCGTCCCAGGTTTCCAAAAAGAACTTCAAATTTTGTTTTCAAACAGTTTTCCACTTTGCCACAGTCCATTTTAAATGAGCCTTGGCCCAGAGAAAACGCCTGCGCTTCTGGATCATGTTTAGATACGGCTTCTTTTTTGACCTATAGAGTTTTAGCCGGCAACAGCGAATGGCACGGTGGATTGTGTTCACCGACAATGTTTTCTCGAAGTATTCCTGAGCCCATGTTGTGATTTCCATTACAGTAGCATTCCTGTATGTGATGCAGTGCCGTCTAAGGGCCCGAAGATCACAGGCATCCAGTATGGTTTTCCGGCCTTGACCCTTACGCACAGAGATTGTTCCAGATTCTCTGAATCTTTGGATGATATTATGCACTGTAGATGATGATAACTTCAAACTCTTTGCAATTGTTCTCTGAGAAACTCCTTTCTGATATTGCTCCACTATTTTTCGCCGCAGCATTGGGGGAATTGGTGATCCTCTGCCCATCTTGACTTCTGAGAGACACTGCCACTCTGAGAGGCTCTTTTTATACCCAATCATGTTGCCAATTGACCTAATAAGTTGCAAATTGGTCCTCCAGCTGTTCCTTATATGTACATTTAACTTTTCCGGCCTCTTATTGCTACCTGTCCCAACTTTTTTGGAATGTGTAGCTCTCATGAAATCCAAAATGAGCCAATATTTGGCATGACATTTCAAAATGTCTCACTTTCAACATTTGATATGTTATCTATATTCTATTGTGAATAAAATGTAAGTTTATGAGATTTGTAAATTATTGCATTCCTTTTTTATTCACAATTTGTACAGTGTCCCAACTTTTTTGGAATCGGGTTTGTAAAAGAACAGCTATAATGAAGTGAATGAGATTTAAGATTCTGAACAATTTCTAGACAAATTTGTGATATTACTAATGTGAATCTTTGTAGAGACAGTAAGATTATTAACTAAAACTATTAAAAATGATTTCTGGTAATTGGAATAAAGTTTAAATAAAATATAAATATTAGATGCATAATGAAAAAAAAAATGACCGAGATAATTAAGTTGAAGTACTAAAATGAACTACAACTAAAACTAAAATAAAAATAAAACAAAAAAAAGACAAATTTCTTAACAGAACTTAAAATAAAATTAAATAAAAGCTAATTCAAAATATGAATAAATACTATAATACTATATAAATAATACTAAAATAACACTGCTCAATATTCTCAAATCATGCTGGAGAACATGGAATTTAATAAATAAATAAACAAATAAATAAAGAAGAAAACAAGCATTTTACTAGCGGTCTCAGTGGAATAATTTTACTTACAGCTCTCATTTCAGCATACAGAAGAGACTTTTACTTCTATTGATTGTGTTCTTGTTTACATCTGCAGAGATACTTGACAAACAAAACTGATAAACTAAACCAGCAGTGCTGGGGGAGATACTCTAAAACACTCATTTAAAATAGGTGGAATTCAGAAAAGCTAGTTATAAGCAAGCTTTTTAAGTTTAAAATGAATAATTCAATCAGATCTGTATTTGTTCTGGCACAAAAACAAGGGAATTTAAATTAAAGAACGCTCTCAATTAGAGTGACTAGACATGAAATACAACAACAAACTCGAATACACTCATTTATATAACAATACAGCAACATTTAACAAAATATTTCACTATTAAAAAGCACTTAAATGACATGCACTAAATGAATTCACTAAATACACTCCAATGTTAGGAGAGCGTGTTTGATTATGGGTGATATAATGTTTGTTATACTGCCTTGCTACTTGTACAAAGTAGCTTGTTATTGAAAAAACTATACAATTGAAACCAGCTGAGCTACTGTCATGGTACTGAAAAGATGAATTGACAAAAAAAAAGTACCTATTACTACTAAATACTACAATCCTATTATCAGTTTGGTTGTGTATATTTCCTTAGGCTATATATAGTGTTTATTCTTTAATAAAAGATACTGTAGTAGGGCTAGGTAAACATTTTAAAGGGCCGGTTCCACACAGACCGCATTTTTGCTTTTTAAAACGAAAGACGGAGATCAGTGTAATTAGAAGAAGGAAAAAAAACGCAGTCTAGAAACTTTTTTTTAACTTGAGTGATGAGCGTCGCATTTTGAGAATGCCGTGTCACGCGTGAGACGCTGCAAAAGACGTGAGTGCAACGGTTAAAGACCTCCGTCTAGCGCGTTTACATTGAAAAACAATGTAAACGTAGCGCAGTGGAATGTAAAAACGCGTTCAGTGTGAACGGCCCCTCTACATTTTCTCATTATGATGTCAGTCCTGGTTTTAGTCATTTTAAATGGTGTGAGAAAGAATTTTGTGGTGATGAACGATATAGAACATTTTCTGTGGACTGCCAATCACTGCAATTTTCTGTTTAGTGCTAATATGATGTTTCTCTTAAGGACATTCCCTGTGCTTTCTCAACGTCGTCTCTGAGGGAGACTGTCCTCCTCTCTAAACAAGGGCTGAACATGCTTCACATCAGCAATAATACCACGGGGGATTCTGACCGGCCTCCAGGATTGCACTTAAACCGACAGGACGGTCAATGCTGGTCGATAACATTATGGGATTTAAGTTAACGGACAGAAATCACTGTACTACGTTTTCAATTTTACCGTGTGCTTTTACCACACTAACCTGAACCTGTTGATTGTCATTAAATCTTATAAAATGGAATTGAAAAAGTATTTTGTGCTGTTACTGTGACACCTCATAACGCTGAATATGGAAGAGCAAACCTAATGACAGTTTTCAACCCAGTTTCCTGAGCACTCCCACTGTCTGCCATTGGTTGGACAAACCTATAAGCTATAAATGATTTATTTTTAGTTGTCTCTGCATATTAAACCAAGTGGTGCTCAGTGCAGAGCCAAATGACGCCCCTCTCTGGACGTCATGCACTGAGATCATAGACTGTAAAAAAATATGGACATAGATAGTGTCCGTGATGTCACGCATAGGTTTCTCAAGAGCATTTTTGATGCCTAAAGTGGGCAGAGCCGGCCGTTGCCATCTTGGCAGTACGTCACGCCCGGATAACTGAAAATGGGCAAAGAGGCGGGACGTGGGTGGAGCTGAGGTGCCTGGCTGCTGAAACCACGCCCGCCTAATTCGACCATAGTGGCAATCCACCTGTCACTCAAGTGGCCACTCCCTTAATTATGCAGATCTTTAAGGCTTAATATAATTTAAACAGATGAGTTATAAAAAATCCTCTCCCATGGCCTCATGGGATAGTAAAGTGTCCATATATGCACACTACAGAAACTTACAGGAAGAAGTAGGTCATCCGGGTACTCTTGCCTGTTTCATGAGTGCTATGAATTCGGACATACTTAATTTGTCACATACTGTTTTTCACCTGAGATACTGTAAACTAGGAATTGAGAGAAAAAAGTCAGAATTGTGAGATAAAAAGTCACAATTACGTGTTTTTATTTTCTATTCCATGCAGAAATAAGCTTTCATAGGTTCCACATAGGATTAGACTATAAAGTGTGTTAATTTTGGCAGGAAAATTAGAGTTTCCCAGCATGCATACTAACACTGTTACTGACCGTTTTGGATGACCTATAATGTTTTTTTTTCCCCTCAATTCCTCAAAGTTTAGTCAGTCTCATTTCCCAATTAAGACAGTTTTCTGGTTTTATATCCAGTGGCTTTCCAGAAACACTTTTTAGGAGGAATAATAATATCAATATCAATGCTTGGGTTTTGAGCTACAGCCTAACTGTAGAGCATATCACGAGCAACGCCAAGGTCATGGGTTCAATTCCCAGGCCAAGCAAGACCTGATAAAACCTTGAATGCAAATGTAAATGTTGGGTCTCTGAGGGTTAAACAAACAGTTTGTTGTTTAGTGCTTATTAATATTAAACATCATATAGCCTGAATTGTGCATTAAAGACTATTTAGATTATAACTGTCAAAAAGTAGCGGCTCCTAAAATAGAAATTAAGTACAACATATTCTTAATTTCATAGTATTTTTATTCCTCTTAACAGCTGTCTTGATGACAATGTGCCTTTAAAAAAGCATGGCCAGTCCAACAAGGAATTTTATTCAGGATTTATAAAGGTGATAAAAATGTTTATGTTAAAGGTAAAGAATGCCTTTTCTGCACCACTAATTGCAATCTTTTAAATCTTTAGGCCTGTATTAACTCATCTGTACAAATACATTTAGCTAAAACTTCAAGACTTGCCTCTAGGGCTGCCATCTGAAAATCAATTATGAGAATACGATCATAAATCCAGAAGCTGCCAAACGTAGATACATGGATTCTGCATTCATTGGAAAGTCATTAGATATCACAGTTTAGATATGTTAGGAGATACTTTTTTGGCCCTGAGACAATGACTCTCACAGTCCTCCTGAGTGTTGAACCGGTTGCTGTTCCCGTCACAGCCTCCATACCAGAACTGGGCGCATTCACCACTGCGGACGTTGAAGTACCATTTCACTGCAAAGTTTGAGCAAGTTCCTGCATCATACTCAAGCTGGCAAATGTCTGAGCAAAAAGAAAACAAAATTGAGGTATTTTAGCACATCTTATTCACAAACCATACAGTCTAACTTAACTGGGTGCTTTACTGGGTGATATTGTGTTGGGCCATGACTATTTAATCTTTTGTCACTGTTGCATGCATATTGAGTTCAGCACTAATTTTGTTACTTGATTTGCATAACTGTTTTAGTGAATCAAGGATTCTCCTTATAAACAATTCATAAAGCATGCTTATTCTAAAATGCAAAAAGTTTTATTTTATGGTTTAGGTGGGGTTATAGGACAGGGCCTAAAATTAACACTCGTCAAGTGCCAAATGAGAGTTGGCAAGTATATCAATTGCCAGTTGGCCAGTAACATTTTTATGACTTCTAACAATGCAATACTGTGAAAACATGAACGACGCTTGGGAGTCGAGACAGTGCTGCATCGGCGTGAAGGTTTAAGTCTTGCCAATTTAAATATTCAAGCACAAGAAGACATGAAAGGGAACTCAATTCGTTACTCGTGCGTGGGAAGTGTGGGAAGTTTTGTCTGTGCCCAAACATTCAAAGCGCACACCCAGAAATCGTATTAGAGTGTGCGATACTGAATTGAGCTCTCTTTCATGTCTTCTTGCGCTTGAACAGATATATTCAAAACTGAGTCAAAAGCCCTTCTTGGCAAGTATACATAGTCAGTTATGTCCAAGTGAACATAAACAGTTGAGAAAGAAAACACATGTGTATCAGTATATTGGATCCATGCATTAGCTGTTAAAGTGACAGCAGCCTAATATTCCAGCTGATGTCTGTTTTTATATAAGAACAGTGGTAGTCTATGGCATATCTGTCAAGTGAATGTCTCTTTTACCCTTGAATATACCGGGATCATCCTGTGGAAGATTTTCAGATTCTGTGGGAGAAATTTGAACAATCTTAAAACTCTGTATAGGTTCAAAGGTGAAAATGTATCCATTAGAAAATAGAAATAAATTATTTTAAATACTTAAAATCCTATATCCAATCTCAAATCTCTAAAGATAAAAGGCTGACATAAAAGAACGCATCCAATATATCTATTAAAAATGATAAAGAAATTCTTATAAATGCTTAAAACTCTAAATGTATTAATGCAATATGAATTAAAGCTTTAATATAATAGTTAACAAATTAAATATGTATATATTTATATATAATATATAATTATACATGTATTTTTATACATTCAAATCTAATAATAATAATAATAATAATAATATAAGTAAATAATTAACATGAATACAAAAAAAACAACAACAGCCAAAATATCATTAAACAAGCTATGGTGAATTTACCTGTGGACCCACACTCCCTAAAGCACTCTTCCTCTGTCGAGAATCGGTTTTCATTTCCGTCACAACCACCGTACCAAAAGTGCATACATTTCTTAGTCTTCTGGTTGTAGTACCAACTGGACACATACGATGCACACACACGGCCAGAATCTCTCTCAAGGAAACATTGTGCTGTTGGAAACAAACAGTACACTCCACTAAATCCCTATGGCACTGAATATTAAACTATGTCAGAGAAACAGCATAAAAACAGCTTGTGCATTTTTAATGTGGGTGAAGACACATGCACACTACTGCGCCAGAGATATATGCAACTTCAAAGAAGGAAGAGCAGCTATATGAGGCCAGGAAGATCTGGATTCAGCACCTTTAGTCTTTGGAGGCTCGGTGTGGTCCTCTATGTGCTCTTCTGTAAAACGTTCAGTGTACTCAGGTTGATTGGGTTCAGCGATTGGTTCTGTACTTTGCTCATCATAAACATATTCCTCCAGAGGTTCTTTTGTTGTGATGGGCTCTTCGGTGGGCGCATCAGTGGGCAGAATTTCTCTGAAACACATTTAGAAGGATTCATTTCATTAAAAAGCGCAGACTGTGTCTTGTACAGCTAATTAGTATCCAATATTCCAGCATCTGTGTATTTCAACTTGCAAACAAAAACAAAATATGGCTCATGAAGCCCAGTGTAGCAAAGGTTAACTGCATAGACGAGAATATCCCCTGAGTTCATTCTTATGTTTTCTCAGAAATGTTTACACATCTTGCTATTATGATTAAATCAGGTTAGCAAGAAACAACAGTAAATACAGATGCAATCAGCCAACACTTTTGGCACAATGCAAAGACTCCAAAGTCAACACAGTGAAATATTTAGACCACCCTAGGCAGGGTTCAAACCTACAACATCTGGATTATTGAGCCAAGAGTTTAACCGACTGTGTCGAACCACCTACAGCATACACACAAACCCACGCTGAAAAAATATGCTAACCTTTGTGATTTTATGTTCAAAGATTTACCTTTCTATGGTTTGTTGTCCAAAATCAACAGGCCTCAGCACAAAACCACGACAATCACGGGTCTCAATCAGTGCCTGGGGTAAGATTCCTCCTACAAAACAACACCAGTTTAACTAAAGTTGAATTAAAACTAAAACCATAAAAAAGCATTTTCATTACTTGAAATAAAGTAAATGTTAGCTAAAATAAAATACAAATAAAGCGCCAGGGCAACATTTCTATTTTTTACAAATTTAACTTTATATTTTAACTAAAACTGAATTTTGAAAATGACAAAAAACAACAACATTACTAAAACTTTAACAAAAACTGAAAACAGAAATAAAATAAAAATAAAAACATTCAAAATATGAATAAAAGCAATAATAATATAATAAATAATACTACTTAAAAGAAATGAAACTAAAGCATATTTTTAAAGATGTGTTGAAAATGATGAAAGAGGATGTTAGTATCTGTTAAAGGGATAGTTCACCCAAAAATGAAAATTTGCTGTTAATTTACTCACCCTCAGGCCATCCAGGATGTTGGTGTCTTTTTTGTCTTCGGTAGAACAGTAAAGATTTTTAGCTAAAACCATCCTTGGTGATTCAAATAATGCAAGTCAATGGCACCATCACATCAAAACATATACAGGCAAATCAAAATTAATACACGTGGCTCCAGATGATACATTGAGGTATTATGATTACGAAGCGAAAACGATTTACATTATTTACAACATTATTACCCATTATCCACAGCCTCAGCAAACGGTCCTGAGCGCGTTCATGGCAGTCTCAAGCGAGAGCTTCCTGTCGAATGATGATGTATGTGCAGGAGCTCAAACAATGGGAATCTGTGAAAAGTCAATCTTCCCAATTGAGATTGCGCAAGCGAATGTAATCTTAAAGGGGGGGTCTAATGCTGTTTCATGCATTCTGACTTATTTACACTGTTAAAGAGTTGGATTCTGATGCTAAACATGGCCAAAATGTAAAAAAAATTGTTGTATTTCTGTGCCAAATACACTCCTTCAGGATTCGAACAAGTTTCTGAACGTTTTTTTCGAGTATAGCCCTGTATGACTTCATAAAGGGCAGAATTCCTTGTATGTGCACTTCTCCCGGATGAGCGTGCACACACGTCAACCAGAGCGAGAGCAAGAGCTTTGCCCATCAGCTTCATTCAGGTTACAGTCGTTGGCAGCGCTGTCATTTTGTTTTTACACCACGAAATCAACAGTCACTAAAGAAGTGTGTTTTTGGTTGTGAGGGAAAGATAACCTTGTTCAGATTCACAAATAACCCAGCTTTAAGGGCACAGTGGATGCGGTTTGTTTTCCCGGAGCAGCAACGGAGTTCTGCAAGTGTGTTTGTTTGTTCCCGATCATGAGTCGAAACAGCAGGCGGCGAGTGAAACTGCATCAAATGTCTGTGTTTTGTTGGGAATCGTTGTGTAAGTGCATATAAATGTCAACAACATGAACGTATAGTGAATCGAAAGTTATCCAGGGATAATGCCACGTATTGTGTGTGCGTGCTCGTGACTCTTTAGCTCCGCCCACTGCATGCCTCCATGAGTTCGGCTGTTTTCGGAAAGAATCGGTACAGCGTATCTGTCTTTTATAAATATGATAAAACTACAGACTTTTGGGAGATATCAAGGATGCAATATTAGCCATTGACTTGCATTATATAAATCACCAAGGACCATGGGTTCAGCTAAAAGTCTTCTTTACTGTTCTACTGAAGAAAAAAAAGACATCTTAGATGTCCTGAGGGTGAATAAATTAACAGCAAATTTTCATTTTTGGGTGAACTATCTCTTTAAATTCCAGAGAAAGAGGAAAGAAGATGATATATCGAGTTTTTGGGATATTCTTCTCAGGAAATGCAAAAAAAAAAAAAAAAACCTCTGCAAGTTTACACACCAAACCAGGTTAGTAAGCAATTCTATCGCACCGGTCTTATGAATATTCCTTACTGTGGAACATATGCAGGAAGGCGTACACAAAGCGTGTGGCATACTCTCTGTCATCCAGGAATACCAGATGCTGCTCCAGAGGAGAATTGGTGAACTCCTGCATTCGGGTCCAGTCGAATCTCTGTCCCGCCATGAGGATAAACATAACAACATTCTGACACTTACATAATCTAGACAAATAATCAAGCTGAGCTTTGCTGTACTCAGAGTTTTCACCAAAAACAGCCACAACCATTCGTTTGCTTCGTGGTCTTTCTGCTTTAAGCATAATGTTAGAAATCAACCACTCCAAAGCAAACTCAGGATGGGATATCCCGCCCACTTGATTCACTGTACTAGAAATATGCCGCTTCATGATACTGCGATCTTTAAACTTAGTGAAGCTGAACTCCTCGTTGATGTAAGAAGCGCCGTAAATGGAGCTCTGCTGGTAGACGGCTATCCTGGTTTTCCCGTCCGCTCTGCTCGGCTCGTTGCTCACACCGATCTGGTCTAACAGAGACAGAAGAATCTCCTTCGCATTTAAATACTGCTGAGTGTTCAGGTTATTAGACCCATCCAGCAGCAAAGACAGGTCCAAGTCCATCTGTAGAGGTGGCGGCTGTAGAATGATACCACATGCTGGGTCTGGGTTACAACGATCTGGGGGAGAATAAACACAGTTGGTTTGTAATCAAAGACCTTACTGCATCCTTACTGAAATAGAACCTCATAAATGACTGATTTGGAACACTCTACATAGGCAGCAACTCTGTGCATCATACAAAAAGAGAGAAGTAAGCATGCTGATGTTTGCTAAGATAATGGCATGACACCAGTAAGCATACAAATAAATAATGCACAGAAATATTGGTCAAAATAATCATTTCTCTAGCTTTGTCCACCATCATGGATGTATTTTTTTTACTGAACGTTGTTGCAATGCATTATGGGATTGACTTCTCCATAATGGATACTTACTGCTGACTTAGAATTTGAATAACATTATATATTTTAGGAGAAAGCATAATTATGCTGTGCAAGCGTGCAAACAGAGCCACTGTCACTTTCATTCATTTAATCAAGCATTAAATTGATCAAAAGTGACAGTAAAGACATTATAATTTTACAAAAGATTTCTTTTTCAAATAAATGCTTTCTATTTATCAAAGAATCCTAAAAAAAAAACAAATGTATCATGGTTTCCTGCTAAATATGAAGCAACACAACTGTTTTCAACATTGATAATAAGAAATGTGTTTTGAGCAGCAAATCAGCATATTAGAATGATTTCTGAAGATCATGTGACACTGAAGACTGATGCTAAAAATTCAGCTTTGCATCACAGGAATAAATTACATTTTAAAATATATTAAAACTATTTAGTTTTTACTGTATTTTCTATCAAATAAACATAAGATAAAATCGAAAAAATCATACCCACCTCAAGAGTTTGAACGGTAGTGTGTGTGTCTGCACTAGAGCTTACCAAAACAAATGAGGCACTGTTTAATGCGATTCACTTCTCTGCCATTAACAATAATGTAGCTTCTTGTGTCGTCAACCTGAGACAAACATTTGAGGTGAATTAATAACTACTGTACATAAATACGGTTCATGCTTTTATTTCCCAGTGGGGGATCTGAAGAATTCTGTGAAAAATATTTAATTAGAACTTTAGAACACCATAAATGAATTTTAAGACATTTGTGTGTGAATCATGAGCATCCTGATTCTGTAGAAATGTAGATTTCTGTCCAAACAGGCTCTGTGGGCTGTTAACAATTATCTGGAATCTGCAATGCTTTTGGGGGGAATATCCATGAAAAGTATTTAAAAATGGAGCTGAAAGGACTCTTATTCATAGCTGAGAACTTTAGCAAATAATCCCAAAACCCAATAAGCAAACTTGCATGTGGATGTATAGAACTTTGTAAATGACGGGCATCCCAATTCTATGGAAATCTGAGGGCACAGAAATCTGCAGAAAGTTCTATGGATTTCAAACATTTACAGAATTCAAAATTCTGGATCCTGTATGTTTGTTTATTAGATTATTTATTAGATTATTAGATATTTTGTTATCTAATTTGTTAAAGGTATATTTCACCCAAAAATAACACTTCTGTCATTAATTACTCACCCTCATGTCGTTCCAAAGCCATAAGACTTTAGTTCATCTTCGGAACACAAATGAAGATATTTTTGATTAAATCTGATTAAAAGTAAATAAAGAGATCGTATAATGAATTCATATGAATTCACTTTCTGAAGAGACTCGATCGCTTCATATGATGAACAGACTGAATTTAGGCTTTTATTCACATTTAAAAATTGATCAGCGAACATAAACAGAAGCTCAACCAAACCTGCTTGACGCGCGAGAACAAACCTCATTGGTTCTTGTGAAGCTCAAACGTGATGCGTAACACAAAAATGAACCTCACTGGTTCTTGTGAAGCTCAAAAATGCTGCGTAACACGAGAATGAACCTCATTGGTTCTTGCTGAAGCTCAAACGTGATGCGTAACACAAAAATGAACCTCATTGGTTCTTGTGAAGCTCAAACGTGATGCGTAACACGAGAATGAACCTCATTGGTTCTTGTGAAGCTGAAACGTGATGCGTAACACGAGAATGAACCTCATTGGTTCTTGTGAAGCTCAAACGTGATGCGTAACACAAAAATGAACCTCATTGGTTCTTGTGAAGCTCAAACGTGATGCGTAACACAAAAATGAACCTCATTGGTTCTTGTGAAGCTCAAACGTGCTGCGTAACACGAGAATGAACCTCATTGGTTCTTGTGAAGCTCAAACGTGATGCGTAACACAAAAATGAACCTCATTGGTTTTTGTGAAGCTCAAACGTGATGTGTAACACAAGAATGACCCTCATCGGTTCTTGCTGAAGCTCAAACGTGCTGCGTAACACGAGAATAAACCTCATTGGTTCTCGGACGTCAAGCAAACATGCTTGAGCTTCTGTTTACCTGTAACTGATGTGTGAGTTGATGAATGTTTAAATGTGAATAAAAGCCTAAATTCAATCTGTTCATCATATAAAGTGATTGAGTCTCTTCAGAAAATTTGGACTAAACCGCTCAATTCATATGGATTAGTTTTGCGATCTCTTTATTACGTGTTCGAAGCATCTCAGATTTCATCAAAAAGATCTTCATTTGTGTTCTGAAGATGAACAAAAGTCTTACAGGTTTGGAACGACATGAGGGTGAGTAATTAATAACTTCAGCCAGCAACTAAAGTGTATCACTCATTGTTTGTCATCACAGTCACTAAATATATTGGCATATCCAAATCCGATTGTTTTCATATCTACCTGCATTGCTCGTCTCACATCATCAGCAGGACGTAAAGCAATCACTCCAAGGCCAATGTCTGCCCCCTTGAACTCTAGCATTGCTGTGGCGAGGCTTGATTCATCATTCGATGGCCCGTTTGTGAAGAATACAGCCACCTTCCTCATAAGCCTGCCTTTTCGGACTCGTTTGAAGACGTTTCGTGCCACGAAGCGCATGGCTTGTCCTATGTCCCTGTTTTTTGTGGTTCTCTCTACAGCGATTGTGCTTAGAGCTTCCAGAAGATTCTTCTTTTTAAGGTGGTCTGCGAAACGGATCAGGTTCTTGGACTCGCTGTTGTAGGAGATGACAGACACCCGAGCTCCCCATGGACAATTTGTCTCAGCAATGGAAATGTCTTCCATTAAGGAGAGAGCTGCAGAACGCATCCGCTCAAACTCTTCTGAAGATACACCTACAGACATGTCCAAGGCTATCACTAGGTCTGTGGGGTAAACTGGACACTGGGAACGGTGACCTGAAAGCATTGTTGGAAAAACAACAACAATAAAATTCACTATTTGTAAAAAGTTTGCAGTTATAAAAGATTTTAAAAGTTATTGATAAATGAGACATTGAAATGTAGTTAAAGTACAAGACAAAGCATACCAGCGCAGCAAGCTGTGGAGACAAAATTAAAGTTTAGATACATTTCAAATGATTTCAAGATTTCAAGGTTAACATAAAAGGCAAGTCTAAGAGATCATGGAGAGACAAGCAAAATATTTAAATGAAATAATGTTAATGTCATTCTGCTTGGTATTCTTTGGATATTTGGTGCTCTGAACTTACCACAGTTTTTGCGTATGTATTCAACCAGGTCACATTCCTTTATGTTGAGAAGCAGAAAAGGAGGAAAGAAAGAAAACAATGACATTTTCTGAACATTCTGAGTAATTTAATACTGTTTAACGAGAATTTATAGTAATATGAACCTACAGGCATCGGACTGATTCCAGGAAGTCCTTTTTCACCCTAAAAATAAAATTGAGTTACATAAACAATCAATGAAATAAATAAAGATGAACGGAAACATCTTACAGTAAATGGTCAGTACACCTGATTTACATGTACATAAACTGACATCATTTTGTGAATTATATGCAAATAACTGACCCTGTGTCCGTCCATCCCTCTTTCTCCTGGAACACCTGAAATACCCGGAGGACCAGTGTTCCCCTGATCACATCAATACATAATAACACAGCATAACTGCATAAACTTTATAGTATATTGTATACATACAGAACCTTCTTTATAATGTTCTTATGCAAGTACGTAGAAAAAGACATGCTCAAATAACATGATTGCTTTGTTGGACGTTTAAGGAATAGTTCACCTAAAAATGAAAATTCTGTCATGATTTACTCACCCTCAACCTGTATAAATTTCTTTCTTCTGCTGAACACAAAAGAAGAAGATATTTTGAAGAATATGGGAAACCGAACAATTGCTGGGCCCCATTGACTTCCATAGTATGAAAAAAATACTATGGAAGTCAATGGGGTCCATCAACTGTTTGCTTACTGACATTCTTCAAAATATCTTCTTTTGTGTTCAGCAGAAGAAAGAAATTCATACAGGTTTGAAACAACTTGAGAGTGTGTAAATGATGACAATTTTCATTTTTAGGTGAACTATGTATTTAACTTTTCAAAAGGTTAAAGGGGCTTTATGTAGGATGGACACCCAGTGGTTGAACTAGGTATTGCAATCCAAATTCAAAATATTGGAGCGGGTTTTTTTTCACACGCCCCCCTCTTCCTCAGACTTGAAGCACACGCAGGTTGCCAGATTGACGACACCAGCAGGAACGAGCGCACCTGACGATGGAAAGCAGCGAGCCTTACACTGTAAGTTGATCAGCTAATGTTCAACTGCTGCAACGAATGTTCAACTCGTTCCTGCTGGTGATTCGTAAATTAAATAATTCATATTCGTAGTTTCCGTATTTTTCCGATGTGATAAACAGCCATGACCCGTCTGCACCTCTGCACTAGTCGGCCACTCTCTCGAATACACGCTGTCTTAACAACCAGGTACCACAAAACAGTGTAAATGCAAGTACTGTCTGAATGTTGAATTTACTTTAAATATTCCTACTAGTAGCCAGAATACATTAGCTAACTGACTTTGGCTAATTACTTAACTTACCTGTCAAGGAGAAAATTAGCCATCTCAGCATTCGTTTTGAAGCTTTTGTCTGCTTTAAGTTGTCTCCATCTCTCAAACGCATCTCCAATATTTATATGGCTTTTATTATAACATTTATCATACAGTTTTTTGGATGGATGCCGAGGTTTTTTAGGACAGGAATGTTCGCTCTCTGACTCGGACCCCTTTCGTTTGGCAGCTTCCATGACTGGACTAAACTGAAATGAAATACGCCGTGTTTGCCGCCAACTGGCAACCCGGGTTGCCGAAATACAATTGGATAAACTGACAGTGGGCGTGTTACACAGACCAAAACAAAGACAGAAGTTCCGACACGGAACGCACATTTTCACAGGAGAATAATTGACTATAGCATTGTTTTTCAGATAAACGAGTACGTTAACTTAGCATGTTTTTTAAATATCTGCAAACATATTATGGTATTTTTATGCTTTAGTAGAGTCAAAAACTTACATAGAGCCCCTTTAATAAATAAGCAAAAAGAAAATGAAATGAAGTTGTACCGCTGTTCCTCGATAACCTTTATGTCCTTTACTTCCACTGGATCCTTTGGTACCATCCTCTCCCTATTATTATTATAATAATGTTATATTACTTTAAAATTATTATTATTAACATTTACACAATTACATAAAATGCCAAGTAATGAGCTGCAACTGAAGTTTGATTAGCTTTAACACACCTGCAATCCAGGGAGGCCAAAGTATCCATTGCTTCCCTAAAAGCAAATTTATTCTGTTAAATGAATATCCACAAAAGTACACAAAGGAAACTGAGAAAGAAAACAAGTTACTGTATTTTCCGGAAAAGTCACATTACTGTGTAAGTCACATTTTATTATTACGTTCAGAAATAATGTAAAATACCAGTAAATAAAATGACATGTTTACAAACATTATAAACACTATAAACATGTATTTTAGCTCCCCTCACTTCACAACATATTATAGTTAAATTTAATGGTATTCAGAAGACAATATGAATGAAAAATATAAGAATAAAACAAATTATAGTGGCATTCATTTTGAACAACATGTATTATAATCGCCAAGCCTAGACAAATTTATTTAAAGTGAAACTGAAATGCGCTATACAAATAAACTCGCATATCTCTCTCACTGGGCCAATGAGAGAGTCCAAATGTGTGCTTTGCTTATATACTCTAAGCCGCAGCATGTTTCAGATGATAAAAGTGTCTTATATTCCGGGAAATATGGCAAATAGAAAAATTAAAAACACTTTTATGGTATGATCTTGAAACAAGTCAAAAGTACCTTGTGTCCTTTGGACCCAGCAGGTCCATACCCATCTCTTCCATCTTGTCCCTGTTTACATAAAGTCATACATTAGATTGGAAAGTCACACCAAATTATTCCATATGATTTAGATTAACTTTTTAACATTTTCAAGTCAAAGATGCACAAATGCACCAACTGACCGGTGGCCCTTTGAATCCCTCCGGCCCCAGCGCTCCCTTGATCCCTGTGTCACCCGGTAGACCCTAAACACAAGCAGGCACACTTGAGAAAAGAGGAGCACAAATTTGCTCGACAACATTATACGGCCAGAGCAGTATTACATAATATACCATAGACTAGCCAGGTATTAATTTGCCTAAATAAAAGCCATTCAAACCTTGTAATGATTTTGGAATTCAGATATGAAGTGATCACTCAGAAGACATTTCTGGCTATTTGTGTTTAAAGTACCCTATTATGCTATTTTAAAGGTTCCTAATTTGTCTCCTACAATAGGTTTACATACATCCAAGGTCAAAAAACACTAATATTCTCATAATATACACTCACCTAAAGGATTATTAGGAACACCATACTAATACTGTGTTTGACCCCCTTTCGCCTTCAGAACTGCCTTAATTCTATGTGGCATTGATTCAACAAGGTGCTGAAAGCATTCTTTAGAAATGTTGGCCCATATTGATAGGATAGCATCTTGCAGTTGATGGAGATTTGTGGGATGCACATCCAGGGCACGAAGCTCCCGTTCCACCACATCCCAAAGATGCTCTATTGGGTTGAGATCTGGTGACTGTGGGGGCCATTTTAGTACAGTGAACTCATTGTCATGTTCAAGAAACCAATTTGAAATGATTCGAGCTTTGTGACATGGTGCATTATCCTGCTGGAAGTAGCCATCAGAGGATGGGTACATGGTGGTCATAAAGGGATGGACATGGTCAGAAACAATGCTCAGGTAGGCCGTGGCATTTAAACGATGCCCAATTGGCACTAAGGGGCCTAAAGTGTGCCAAGAAAACATCCCCCACACCATTACACCACCACCACCAGCCTGCACAGTGGTAACAAGGCATGATGGATCCATGTTCCCATTCTGTTTACGCCAAATTCTGACTCTACCATCTGAATGTCTCAACAGAAATCGAGACTCATCAGACCAGGCAACATTTTTCCAGTCTTCAACTGTCCAATTCTGGTGAGCTCGTGCAAATTGTAGCCTCTTTTTCCTATTTGTAGTGGAGATGAGTGGTACCCGGTGGGGTCTTCTGCTGTTGTAGCCCATCCGCCTCAAGGTTGTGCGTGTTGTGGCTTCACAAATGCTTTGCTGCATACCTCGGTTGTAACGAGTGGTTATTTCAGTCAAAGTTGCTCTTCTATCAGCTTGAATCAGTCGGCCCATTCTCCTCTGACCTCTAGCATCAACAAGGCATTTTCGCCCACAGGACTGCTGCATACTGGATGTTTTTCCCTTTTCACACCATTCTTTGTAAACTCTAGAAATGGTTGTGCGTGAAAATCCCAGTAACTGAGCAGATTGTGAAATACTCAGACCGGCCCGTCTGGCACCAACAACCATGCCACGCTCAAAATTGCTTAAATCACCTTTCTTTCCCATTCTGACATTCAGTTTGGAGTTCAGGAGATTGTCTTGACCAGGACCACACCCCTAAATGCATTGAAGCAACTGCCATGTGATTGGTTGATTAGATAATTGCATTAATGAGAAATTTAACAGGTGTTCCTAATAATCCTTTAGGTGAGTGTACATTGCACTCATTTATCAAAAATTCTGAAAAAGGTTTGTTTGATGATTTGGTCTCAATAAATTCTTCCTTTCTGCGAGCCTACTCTGCTCTGACTGGTCAGACGTCCCAGTCTGTTGTGATTGGTCGACTGCTTACAGTGTATGTCAGAAACGAAACATCTATTACTATATCTGAATTTGTGCTCGAGAGGCTTCTTCAGTGCTTGATAAACAGTGATACGACTGATGGCATAATTTTTTTCTGTACCAATTTTAGCGCGAGTCCTCATCCTTTTGAAGAAGGGCCGGGACATTTTTTAACTTTATGAATGATTATTTTATAGAAGGTTCAAGTGGTGTGTGTAAGGAATTTGAAGCAAGCAGAGCCAATATGGCTGTTTCTAAAGCACGCAGTGCCATCTGCTGTTAAAAACAGATCCGAATCGATTCGAGAGAGAATCGCGATGCATTCGGAAAATCTCAGAATTGATCCAGAATCATTTTCGATTTGCGATACATCGAATTATTGATTTATCGATTTATCTCAGACCTATTTTGAAGTGAATGCAAAGTGGATTCGCAGCACTGGAAACTGAGTCTTCTCAACATGTCGACAACGCGAGCCAAACTCTTTCAGGCCTCAGCTACAAATACAGTGGTTGAGTGCAGGTCAATGAAAACCATAGGCTGGCATTATGCAAATTTGTTACATTATTACATATGTTTGTAACAGGAAGTGAGACTGCATAATAGGGGTACTTTGAGAAATGAGTCAGGAAAAGAGAAAGGAGGAAGAAGAAAACATTGATGCATTAGTCTTTCATACCCTTGGCCCTCTGGGTCCTCGACCTCCCTTTGAACCCTTAGCTCCAGGAGAGCCAAACGGACCCTATGAATACACAGACGGTTCCCTCAATATACATTGTAGTCTTCTCTAGGTGTTCTATATCATATTTTTTTTTTTGCTTGAATGGTCATACATAAACATGCATCTATAAACAATTGAATACACACCGGAATTCCAGGAACACCTGAATGACCATTTTCTCCTGGAACCCCATTTCTACCTGGTGGTCCCTGAACAAGCAAAAAAATAAACAAACACATAACACATAAATTTCAACATTAACATCTGAAATCTGTTGTCTTTGTGTTTCTTTTTAAATGGGTGTGAACAGTCCTAGTTCTCACCACTTGTCCAGGGTAACCAGGAGGCCCTGGCTGTCCAGTTTCTCCTTTTTCATTTGAAGGTTCACCCTATACAGATTCACACATTACCACAGCAGAAATGAACAGAACATATTATATTAGAAAAGAACAGAATAGAATAGATTAGAGAATAGAATGTTAGAACAGAAAAAGAATAGACTTATTTAAAAACATAATTGAATAGTATATTAGTATAGAACTGAGAACAAAATGGAATAGATTATATAATAACACAGTTAATAACAACAACAACAACAACAAATCAGATTACAAGTATATAATAAACACCAGAATTTGTTAGAATTAAAAGTAGATTAGAATAAACAAGTTTAAAAAAATTAAAATACAACCAAGTAGAATAGCTCAGGTTAAACAAAGAATAGAATGGAATAGAACAGAACAGAATTCTATGTATGTTCTTTATGCTACATTACCGGGATTCCTTGTGGGCCTTTTCTTCCTGGAGCACCCTACCAA
Organism: Coreius guichenoti; assembly: GCA_039654105.1. Classification (NCBI taxonomy): domain Eukaryota; kingdom Metazoa; phylum Chordata; class Actinopteri; order Cypriniformes; family Gobionidae; genus Coreius; species Coreius guichenoti. The sequence goes on along the minus strand of CM077179.1, from coordinate 36,685,693 downwards.
AATACACAGAGAATTTATCTGAAGGATTACATTTCTTTACACTTATTTCATTCATTTTCTCTTCTGATGAAGGATATTGAGGCAGAAAAAGACACCAAGAGTCATACGTACAAATCAGGACCATCGTGGTACAAAACAGGTAGTGTTCAAAAGTTTGTGATCAGTAAGATGTTTTTAAATGTTTTTGAAGTATCTTATGTTCACCAAGGCTGCATTCATTTGGTAAAAAATACAGTAATACAAACAGTAATATTGTGATTACGAAATCTTTTTTATTATTATCACAGCTGAAATGGTTGTGCAACTTAATGAAAAGTGCATGAAACTGCATTACAGGGTCTTTTCTCAGGATCCTTTAAAATGAACAGAAATTATTTATTATGTCTTAATTATTTCTTTTGTAACATATATGTGTTTGCTGTCATTTTAATGCATCCTTGTTGAATAAAAGTAAAACTTTCTTAACAAAAACATGATCCTAATCTTTTGAACCTTAGTCTATATCTACCTGTATCACATGTAAATGTTATATGATACTGTGTACAAATGTTTTAGCATGATTATCGACCAATCACACAAGGAATGAGCGACACTTGAATAGTACAGAAGCTATAGGTAATACTCACAGGATCACCGTTATCTCCAGGTCTGCCTGGGGGTCCAACAGGCCCCTGGTCACCCTGATAAGAAAACACAGTCATAACACACTTTTACTGATATCGGTTACACACTGGATATTCTTGTAACATGCTGAAAAATGTGGTTCTAAATCTGATATGTTTTTGATACTTGATCACCTGATCCTCCTCTTTTATTAAAGTTCTTAATTTGTTTTGTTTTTTTATGAGAGAGAACGATTGGCCAAGAAAGAAAGTCATTTTAGAGGAGCAGTATCAAGTGTGTTCATGTCAAATTGCACAAATGTGTTAGTGGTGTTATAACTGACAACGCAAATGTGAACGTGTAAGTGTTGGCAGCCTATAAAAATACAAAGCCGCATGGGAGGATTTTACAGTAGTGTGTTTATATAATCACACAGGATGAACGTAATTATACAACATCTGACTTACAGCAGATCACTACTGAAACAGAAACAATCTGTCGCTCTCACACAAACAAATCGTGCTAACATCTTCCAGAAGGAGTAAAAAAAAAAGGACCCTCACCGGGAGCCCAGTATCTCCTCTCTCGCCTTTTGCACCTAGAATTGTGTTGTCTATTCCTGGTGCGCCCTGTAATATAAACAGAGACTCATATACAGACAAATCAAGCCAGGTTGTTTAGACATTAAAAACAAGTACTATAAACACCTTACAGGATCTCCTCTCAGACCGCTGTGTCCCTTAGGTCCATGACTCCCTTTGAAACCCTTCACACCCTGAAAGACAAAAATAACATGACCTAGTGAGAAAGCCACTTCTTCCTGCTTATATTAACAGTAATATGCAGACATCTGTGATCAAACAAAACAGATGGCATTTGTGATGCGTGTGTGGTTGTGTAGTTACAGCACTGCCCGGGTCTCCTTTAGGTCCTGGAAGCCCATGTAGACCAGCATCGCCCTGCACACAACAGAAATAGAGAGTACAGCAAATCAATCCAAAGACAATGAGGAGCTTGCAGTTTCATAGATCACTTATATTGGGTTTAATTTATTGCAGTGTTTACAAGACAGCACTTAATATTCCTCACACACATTTATTTATACTATTAATACTGCTCATACTTATGGTTAGGGATATTTCAGATATGAAACTTCCTCAAATAATGCGGTCTGTTGAGGAAGGGCGTGCTACTTCTTTTCTAGGTGGTCAAACTTACGAATTTCACTGGATGATATAACAGGCAAAAAATACAGATAGACTAACATTGAAAGAGGGAATGTTATACTTACAGAAGACATAACTTCTTAAATCCTAAAATTTAGGCTTACAGTTTGAAAAATCTCATATTGCAGGGTTTCTACACATTTTTAATTAAAAAAATTCCATGCTTTTCCAGACTCAAAATTTTCAGACCGTATTTAACATTAATGGTTCAACCAGCATTATATTTGGTATATAGTACAATCATTTGTAAATATTTTCTCGTTTTTTTTTCATTGGCTTTCTCGAAATGTAACATGCGTTTACATGATGAAGAGAAACCTAAAACGCTTTATAACCTGCATATATTCACTATATGTGTATAGACCATAGACTGTAAAAAATATGGACGTAGTGTCCGTGACGTCACCCGTAGGTTTCTGAAGAGCATTTTTGAAGCCTAAAGTCGGCCGTTGCCATCTTGGCAGCACGTCACTCCCGGATAACTGAAAATGGGCAAAGAGGCGGGACGTGGATGGAGATGAGGTGCCTGGTTGCTGAAACCACGCTCGCCTAGCTCGACCATAGTGGGGCCACGCCCTTAATTATGCAGAACTTTAAGGTTTAATATTATTTAAACAGATGAGTTTCACAGTTGTCATGAAGGGCAAAATTAGCTGTATAGACCAAAACCACTTTTTGTATTTTTTCTGCTGTAAAATTTTAACATGGGGGAGATACAGATTTGTCTCCCTTTTGGAGCCTGTCTCTAGCGGCCAGTCGATGAATTGCAGTTTAAGTCACTTCCGTGTTGGTTTCAAGAGAGACCGCGGGAGGTTGCCGCTTGGTATAGACACATCAGTTTGATACTGCAATTGTGATTTGATTTTGCATGATCACCAAACAGCAAAGTACAGTCTAAATTAAATGATCGTTTGCTTCTGTATCTGTTGCTGGTTTGAGTGGCACACGCACATTCGTTTAGTGAAGTTATAAAAAAAAAAACTGGTAACACTTTACAATAAGGTTCACTAGTTAACATTAGTTAACTACATTAGTTAACATGAACTAATAATGAACTGCACTTATAAAGCATTTATTTATCTTTGTTAATGTTAATTTCAACATTTACTAATGCATTATTAAAATCTTGTTAATATTAGTTAATGCACTGTGAACTAACATGAACAAACCATGAACAGCTGTATTTTTATTAACTAACGTTAACAAAGATTAACTAATGCTGAACAGATGTGTTGTTCATGGTTAGTTTATGTTAATTAATGCATTAACTAATGTTAACTAATACAACCTTATTGTAAAGTGTTACCAAAAAACTTGCTTATGGTAAAGAAGACAAACAGTTTTGTGTGATGAAAATGTGCGCCATCGTGCTCGAAAATCACTAAACTATCACTAAACTTTAGCCATAAAATCACTCAACTTTATTTTTTAGAAATTCTTAATTTTATATTTTAGAAAACCGAATAGAGGAAATAGTTTGGAAACACAAATATATTTTTTCCCATATCTTTTCCAGACCTGGAAATTACACAAATCAAATTCCACACTTTTCCAAACTGTGTACTAACCCTGATTGAATGAAGTTTGTGTATTGTGATCTTTCTTGCATCCATTTAAGTGTCTATAACCAAAGATGACGTTGCTTATGTGTTGATTCTCAAGATACAAACTAGTTGCCAATAGCAAATATTAAGGTGCTGTCACAACGTTTCATCGTTTCCATCTAGAAATCTTTGCAAATTATGTCTCTGTATAATGCACATTTTATTGCTCTAGTTTTTACAACCTAGTGTTTTGCTAACTTAATTCTGTAATTTCACTTTTTCAAAACAATTTCACAGTTTGAATGCAATACATTCAGCCAATATTTGTATATAACACTAATATAGATTAATTAATGGAGCATTCATCATATTCATTTAAGATACTGTGAATGTAAGAGTGGAAAAGGGGTTGAGGAGAGAAATAACCTGTTCTCCATCCACTGCATCCAGCCCGTCCTCCCCATGTTCTCCCTGTCAGACAGAGGTCAAAAGGTCACACACACTTACAGTCATGTTTAGGGAAGTAATCAACAACCACTGAACAAATAAAGATAAGAGTCTGTACTTGTTTATGACCCTAAACATAACATCTGCAGCTTGGGAAAAGACAGACCAAAAACAGCCTCATGGAAACGATTAACTTCACTGCAAAAATCATTGTTTAATTAGAATTGTTTCTTGAGTGTAAGCACATTTTCACTCATTACTTGATAATGTATAAAACAAGTTCTACAAAAAGATTCTATAAAAACTCTTAATATCTCAGGGAATTTTGCTTCTCATGAAAATGTACTGTAAGCTTTTTATTATGTTTGTTTGTTTATTTAACTGAAAACAAGACAAAGATACTCATTAAAAAGCTTTACAGTGCTTTGTGCTATCTACATTGTAGTTGCAGAAAAACCCCCAGCAGAACAAGCACTCAGAAAGCACTTTAGAAAATTATTCGGCTTATATTTTTGTCCAAACAAAATTGTTTAAGTGGGAGCAATAATAGACCTAACAGGCAGTAAACAAAATAATAACTCTTGTTACTTACTTTATTTCCATTGTAGCCTCGCTGGCCCTATTGAAATGAGATTTTAAAACATTTTCTTTATTCAGCACGGCTGTAAAACACAATCTCATCTGATTGAACTTATATACAGGAACATTAAACACTGACATCAACATATCCTAGGCATGCAGTTACTAACAGCCATGCAGGTATCATGTATTTATCCCTAAAAATGAATGTTTTCACTAAATATCAAAATATTAAACCATTTTACTTTTTAAATTTTAAATACAAGTGGTGTACTAAGGCCCTGTTTACACTAGTTTTAAAACGCATAACTTTTGCTACGGTTACGCCTGTCGTCTACACTACTCCGCCGTTTTTGACCCTCAAAAACGCTGCAGACCCCGTTTTAGTTTGAAAACTCTGGGGTTGCGTTTCAGTGTAAACGGACCAAAACAGAGACCTTTGAAAATGAAGGCATGGCTGCCCACATTACAGTACCGGAACACAAAAATTAACCAGGGCTACGTTTCCCAAAAGCATCGTACGTCTACGTTGATCGTAGAGACCGTTTGTGGCTATTGTTCTACAATCAACTTAGGCTTACAATGCTTTTGAGAAACGCAGCTCGTTTCCCTCAACGGCTCTGTTACAGACCAGCCTCGACGACCGTGTAAACAATAACATGGAGACGGAACTCCAAGCTTTGCTGACATTGTGGTTCTTTTTAGCAGCCATTGTACAGTTAAACTCTGGATTGTATAATACTGCATCTGCCTACATGCGCAAGAGGCAACTGTTTACACTTGTACGCGCATAGCCAGTGTGCATGTGTGGTCACGTGACGTGTTTTCGGTCGTGTAGTGTGGACGGAGATCGTTTCTGAAACGCAGTGGAAACGCCAGTATAGACGAAGATCGTTTTCATTTTAAAACGGCGTTTTAAAATGAAAACGCACTAGTGAAAACAATTCACATTCTGAGATAAATACAGAAATTCCAAATGGAATTGCACTGATGCAAAAAACATCAAAAGATGCATCTCCAATGATAATCACGTTACATTACCTTGGTTCCTCTGTTTCCACGGCAACCGCTATGTCCCTGAGTTCCATTCAGCCCTGGTGGTCCTCGCTCTCCCTGCCAGAAACATGACGGGAGAGAGACTATTTACCCATGGCATATACAGTGTACATCCTCTCTAAAGCGTGTATTCTGTCCTATATCATCAGTGACACATCTCTACAGATGAGGTCTTAAGGCAAAATTGCATACGAAACATTGATAAACTACTACATGATATCAGCTATACATCATCTTCTGAATTACTAATGTTGAAGTTCCTGAATTGGAATATTGATTACATGTAATGTGAATGACAGCAGAAATTAGGCTTACACTTACCATACTACCTTCATCTCCTGGAAATCCAGGATGACCCTTCTGACCAACTGAGCCCTAAATAATAAAAACAAAAAGGGATGCTGACACACAAAACTGAGTGAGCACTCTACATAAGTAGAATTTATTTAAGGCATTATAGGCACATTTCCTATGCGCACCCTGTTTAAAATCATGCTGCCTTCAAGCATAACTCATTTACGTCAAGTTCTAAAGCAGAAATGCATTTATCCTTTGCATAATGCGACAAGCTCAGTGAGAAAAAAAAATCAATTGAAGATGAACGAAGCAAGAGAAATCATGTAAATCCACATATTGAGGATCTCTGACCTTCTGAACCGCTCCTCCAGGGGGTCCTCGTGGTCCAGGTACTCCACTGCAAGAACAAGTAATATTGCAGCATTCCCTCAGCACCACTGTTTCCTGAGGGGAGAGAAAGGCGCACAATGTGTGAAACTGTTTGTCTATTGCTGTTGAAGTCACAGGCCATGCATCCAATAAAATTTTAGTGTATTTTAGGTCACACTTTAGATTAGGGTCCAATTCTCACTATTAACTAACTAAGACTTTTGCTTCAATAAACTCCTAATTACTGCTTATTAATAGTTAGTAAGATAGTTAAGTTTAGGTATTGGGTAGGATTAAAGGATGTAGAATATGATCATGCAGAATAAGGCATTAATATGTGCTTTATAAGTACTAATAAACAGACAATATCCTAGTAATATGCATGCTAATAAGCAACTAGTTAATAGCGAGAACTGGGCCCTAAACTAGTGTTACCGTATTTTACCACAAATTCACTTATTAGAAGCTTGCAAAATTAGACAGGCAACACAGACAGATTGCATGAAATATCTGAAAACTATAAACACATCTACACAAGCTACAATCCAGACTAGTTTAAATACTGGTCCAGTTGAAATGGTTCGTGTCGACCACAATGTGTTTTGTGTGGTGATTTATAGTCTGCCAAGAGCATTTGGAAATCAAAGATGTTAATAATTGTGCATATCATCAGGTCCATGTAGCTCATGGTAATATTAATACATTTCAATATTTGATGTCTGATACGTATATAATTTTGTGTACAATGTAAAATCTGGCTCCTGAAACAAATCAAATTGGTAATTTATTTAATGAGAGAGAGAAAAAGGCGACAACATGCTAACACTATTTCATCTACACAAGTTAAAGGAAAATAGCTTTGAAAAGTAAAGCATCACAAAATAAACATTGTTTCAATATAACATTTCCTTCAGAACAGATGCAAAGCTGTTGATGCAACTTGTGCAGATGGTGTAAAAAAATAAGCTTGGCAAGAGCTAAAAACTGCTTCTTTGAGTGAATAAGGAGCCCTTATGCATTGCTTTTATACTTACAATCTGTTTCATAAGAGCATCGCCCAAATTCAGCATGTTGATGGTCAGTGGCTGCATGTAGCTGAAACCTCTGCCAAATTCCAGCTGGTGAACATCCATTTTTCCCTCCAAAGACACAATCAGCAGTGTGCTGATCCCTAGTTCACACATTATTAGAAATAAGCACAAATAGCTTTGAAATGGTTCGTGTTCAGGGTCACAGTCTGTAAAATTGACTTCAATACACTTTGACTTGATTTTATTTCATGTTAAAAATAAAACAAATAAAAAATAAAAAAGTCCTCCAAAAAAAAAAAAAACACAGGTGTTAGGTGACTGCTAATAAGATTAATGGCAGTGTTTCCAAATCAAACAAAACAAAACAAAACCAGTATGCAACCCCAGATTTGCAGATGGAGAGGGAGGGGTAATTATATCCTTTTACAAAATGAATTAAAGTCCTGCATTAAACTGAACAAATCAAGGAATCGCTCTAGTGTAGGGATGGATGGATCAATCTTAAAATACTTTACAATGGCCCAGATTTGTATGGTTTAGTGATAAAGGCTATATCCACATTAATCCGGATAAATTGGAAAACATCTTTTTCTCCATCCACAGAGACAACGTTTTTGTCCATTGAAAACTGACCTTTTTAAGACTCTCTTCCAAGTGGATATATTTGAAAACCGTTTTCATGTTGTAGTGTGGATTGTGTAAACTGAGGTATTTGAAAACGATGATGCATGTTTAGTCATGTGACCCATGTTACCCATAGGTTGTACCTGCTATTCACTTTCAGTGTTGTTAAAGAGAAATGTTACTTTGTCAAGTCACCTTTATTTATATAGAGCTTTATACAAAACAAATTTTTTCAAAAGCAGCTTTACTGTGATAAACAGTAAAATATTCAATTCTGCTGTAAAGCAGCTCTAAAAAAGTAAAAGTGAGTGGAGGGATATTTTGCTACTTACTTTGCTTAAGTATTTCTGAACTCGCCATTAAACGCTGGATGCTACCATCTAACCCGTCTGAGAAGATTATTAAAACCTAGACACAAACATACAATTAAATGTCAGAGGATTTAGCAGCATCATTCTGTGTGAGTACCATTGTCTCTGGTTGTCTTGAATGATCAATAAATATTTAATGCGATCTAGGTGCCCAATATGGATCTAAGTGATCAAGATGCTGAATCTGATTTCCCAACCATGTTTGCATTTTTAAAATTCATATTTTTTTTACAATAGTCCTCTTACAGGTGCAATTTAAAATCACCATTTTGGGTAAAATATCAGGTAACCCTTTATTTTAAGGTGACGTAGTAACACGTAACTACATGTACTTACTATAGTAATACAAGTAACTAACCCTAAATGTAACTCTATAGTAAGTACATGTAGTTAATTAATTTTACTTAGCACTCATTTGAGTAAGTACAATGTAACTGTCACCTTAAAATAAAGTGTAACTAAATATCATAGCAAATACAAGTGCATAGTGTTTCTTTGGTTGTATATTAAATGAAATGTAGTTCAACTATGTTTCTAGTGAGAGTATGTCAGTAAAACATCACAAAAACATATAATCATTTAGAAATAACATTAGCAGAGGTGCTATTGTATAATTAAGGGGACATTCACATAAAGAATGTAATATAATTGACAATCATTTTTATATCTCAGAAACATTCCCACCTTTGCCTTGGCTTCGGAGGAGACAAACATTTCTTTGAAGGAGTCTAACAGAAACTCGTTGAAGACCAGGGTCTCCTTAGGTCGCCATGACATCACTTTCCTGACCACTTCGTCCTTGTACTTCTCAAAGCCAAAATTCTCCAGAACACGGCCATCTCGTCCAGACACTAGCCTATAGCCAAATCTAGTTGTAATATTGTTCGCTATGACACAGCACAGATCACCCATCTTGGAGATACGGTGGATGGCTGCAGTAACCAACATTTCCACCTGAGGTCTCAACAGAGGTTGCGCGTCTAATCGCGTGGACACGTCAAACCCAAAGGCAATGTCGATAGTGCAACCTGTTTAAACAAAACAATAGGTCAGAATCTTAAAGAAAGGGAAAAGACAAAATAGTTCACATCATCATCATAAATGCCTATGCATGCATACTATATATGTACAGTACAGTCTACGCAGTATACTACCATGTTAAAAGACTTTTTGGGAACAATTTAGAATAATAGTCCATCATTAATAGGTAACTATGAAGGAAGTAATGCAGGACAAATGAGTAGTACTACATTAACACTTCAGCTACTACTATTAACTAATATGGAAACAAGATTAACTAATCAGTAAGTAATATCAAATTTAGGACTGAGATAGTTCCTTATTAGGTAATCAAAAATTACTGAATGAGATTGGCCAAATTAAGAACTAATAACTAACTATGACAGATTATAAACAGTTAACATTAATGTGTTTGAGATGTGAGCGATTGTCTTTTTTTACTCTCAAAGTGGTCATAAAATGCATCAATACTCAAGTGTTACCTAGTCACTCTTCAAGAACTACTAGTGATCTGGACCGTTATTTTAAAGTGAAAAAAAAAAAGATTTCACTTTTTTAAAATAATGGTCCAGATCACTAGTAGTTCCCGCAGAGTGACTAGGTAACACTTGTGTAATTATTAGTGATGCATTTTATGACTACGTATAGAGTAAAAAGATGACTGATTACGTCTCAGACACACAATAATTTTGTGATTAGTAATTAATTGGTAATTCTTTATAATTTGTCATAGTCATTTATAGTTATTAATAGTTATTAGATAGTTATTAATGTTATTACTTACTGATTAGCTAATCTTGTTTCCATATTAGTTAATAGTAGTGGCTGAATTGTTAATGTAGTACTACTCATATGTCCTACATTACTTCCTGCATAGTTATTTATTAAAGATGGACCATTATTCTAAAGTGTAACTGACTTTTTACCAAGTAAGGCTTTCCCAAAATCACAAGTCTACTTCTATCAACAGGCGATAAAAAAGTGGTTTCAGATTCATCTTGCTGATAATAAAGTATTTAAATGTTTCGTCTCTATAGAGGGCAAAGTAATTTAGCTTATTGGTCAAAAATGAATTAAAAAGTGTGAAAATTTGTGACGTAGGCCTACATTTTGGATTTTTTTTTATCAATTAACCGGCATCAAACCTGCTTTTAAGGTAACTGCTTTCTAAAGATATAAAGAAATAAAACAAATGGGTAAATAAAACATATAAATTAACTGATGGCATTAGTCTAAAAAATCGTCAAGGTCAGTTAATCAGTTAACATCTACATCCATAGAAAGACGTAGCATTGTTGACTGTTGTACTGTAAATGTGCATGGACATATGTTCAATGTGTTCACCTGTCTGAGGTCAAAAAGCTGTGGAAGATTAGAACAAGTCTTATTGGACTTGGGTTTTTGCATTCTGAAAGTTATTTTATGCTTCATTGAGATACAATCAAGCACAATTTGATTTTTTCATCATGTGATCCTTTTAAAGAGTGGGTTAGTTCAACCAAAAATGAAAATTCTGTCATTAATTACTCACCCTCATGTCGTTCCAAACCCCGTAAGACACAAATGAAGATATTTTTTATGAAATCTGAGGGCTTTCTGTCCCTCCATTGATAGTCTATGCAACTACCACTTTCAAGCACCAGAAAGACATCATTAAAGTGACTCCAGTGGCTCAACCTCAGTTTTATTAAGTGAAGTACTTTGTTTGTGCAAAAAAAAAAAAAAACATAATTTACCACATATTTACAAAATATTGATCTCCAACATGCGTTCACATAACGTCTGCTCTTGCGTCACTTCATAAAACTGAGGTTAAACTTGAATTATGCCTTTACTACCTTTCTGGGGTTTCAAAGTGGTAGTTGAGTAGACTGTCAGATTTCATTAAAAATACCTTCATTTGTGTTCCAAAGATGAAATGACTTGAGGGTGAGTAATTAATGACAAATTTCATTTTTGGGTGAACTAACCCTTTAACTATTGCTCTGATTCAAAACCTATTGAGCTCCCTCATAAGACAACATTTTAATGGTCATATTTGGAAATAGGCGGCAGCTCAAGTTTAGGAACAATGTTGATATGTAAAGTATGTAGTATATAATAATAATTATGAATATTATGATTAATTATGATTTATACTATAAAAACTAATTTCCATGTACCATTACCATTACTTACCATTACTTTGATCTGTTGGCTTTGGGCCTGCACAGAGGAAATTTAACACTTTCCTTATGGTTGTCTTCAGTTCAAGGGTTTCAAAAGTCTCAATGAGGACCCGTTCAGGTGATCCAGCTATTTCACGCAGCTCAGATTTTTTTATATCATTGCCAACCCCAATAACAGTTATTGTTATGTTCTTGTTTTTAAGATAAGCTAATGCATTCAAATCTTTTGGATCATTAGCTTGTCCATCTGTGATCAGCAGGAGATTCTGAGCGACCCTTTCATTTATTCTGGATCCATTCTCTTTTGTGAAGTAGTGTTTAATTAATTTCAAGGCGTCCCAAGTATTTGTGCCCTGCTTTCGTTGCACAATGTTGTTTATAGCTTGCTCCACATCTGCAAAACTAGTGTAACTGTTCAGGTAAAAGTGATGCATGAGTTTATCGCTGAACTGGGCGACACCCACTCGCCATTTGTCTTGAGCAATATCCAGTTCTTTCACAATGCCAATCATGGTTTGTTTGAGAATATACCAACTTGGTTCCTTGATAGACTCTGATCCATCAATTAAAAAAACAAGGTCTGATACCTCCATTTCACAAACTAGAAAGAGAAACAAAAAAACATTAGGACAAACAACATTAATAGAGACAAAAACAAAAGCATAGTTCGCAGTGTTGGGGAAGCAAGACTGGCAAGACACAAGCTACTCATGATTTACGGTTTACTTAAAAACTTGGTCACTTCAGATCTTGCATTTGTACTGATGGCTACAGATAGCTCAGAAGGTGGTATGAGACATACAAGATGTGACTTGAACCACATGTGAGCAAGCAATTGTGGATGAGACACATGGAAGAAGCGACCATTAAACTCAAACACTAAGCGTTATATGGGGGCATAGACAGAGCTTTAAACTGAATTATATTGCCACATAACACGGGAAGAGTAGATCAGATTTACATCCATTTTACAGTGAGAAATTTATGTGACCAAGTATAAATAGACCAATAGATCAATCAAGATGCATGAAGTGAGTAGGCAGAAATAGTCATATTGAAAAAGTAGTTAGTCACTGACAAAAAATAGCTAAATAAGTGGTCAACCTATTTTTAAATACAGTAACATTCCTTTGATATAATTTAATCAGAAGCTGCATTCACACGTTTGAGTATTGAGTTCATTTGTTAAAAAAACTCTTTGTGCCATACATTTTTCAGATTTTTTTGAACAAATGAACTCAATTAGCATGTCAGCATTAAAAGTGAACAGATCATTTACACTTAATATAACATAAAAGAGAATAAAATCCAAATTATATGTAACTGGAGTTATATATCAATATAACAGGGAAACTTGTTATTAGAAAATCTACCGAATTTTAAAAACGCTACTGATAAATGTAGTTAAGTTAGTAGCGTTGCCATTTTAGCTAGGTATTCCCAAGCACTGATAGAAGGAGATAAGAAATGAAATTTACTTGGTTTTGTAAGATTGCAGAGCTCTTGGGTGATTGTTTTTTGTAGTCCACTCAGACCCTGGTAGGTGTCTGCATAATGCACTCTCCCTTTCGTTCCGGCCATCATCCTTAGCTGGACCTCATTTGCATCTTCAGTACCAATAGCAAAAAAGTTGACTTCTGAATTTGCCAGGGATTCAGTCCATGTTTCCAAACCACTTAAATCATTAACCTTGCCATCTGTAATCAGAAATAGCACTTGGGGTACATTCTTTGCCCGTCGTCCACCATGTGTTGTGTCAAAGTAGGAGAGTGTATCGTTAAGAGCCCGAGCCGTGTTTCTTCTTCCCCCTGAAGCTTTGAGGTTTGAGATAACCTTCAGAACATCAGCCTGATTGTTGTACTCTTTCAGGGTGAACTCCAACTGAGGGCTGTTAGAGTAGGTGATGGCACCAAATCGTACCCGTCTTTCTCCAACCACAGATTTGCTCACCACATATTTCATTAACTTTATCATTTCCTTGAAACCATCTTTATTGGGATTACCAGAAGCATCCACAAGGAAGATTATGTCAATCAGTTCGGGTGTCTTGCATTCTGGAAAGATATATTATCATAATGTGAGAAATTATTTGAATAAGTCACTCTGGCTTTGGTTTTTACTAGAATACACAAGAAAGCTGACAATATTTTAGGGTGTGTTCACACTTGTAGTTCGGTTCACTTTTATGATGTATATTTCGAGACTGAACTTATCAAACATCCAAAACAATGCTGTGTTCTGAGTTAAATGTGCTCGTTGTATGTGTGTAGCTACATATGATGGCAATTTGACCAGCTGAGAACTTTTGAAGAGCTTATAAAATGTGTAAAGGAGTCAAAACAGCGTCAGGAATCCCTCCATCACACACAAACGAAGATCTGCTGAGAGGAGACGCGGGTCTGACGCCTGTACCGAACTGTGATGGGCAACATCATGACTATGATGAGAACAAACAGGTATGCGTGAGCATTCTGTCCTTTTTAAGGTCTCATCCTGTGACACCATGTGCTGTTTTTGGTTCGTTTACATTTCTTTGGTCCGTGTTCATATATCAGTCGAACCGCACCAGAGTTTGTTTGGAAGCAGACCAAGACCCATCTTTTCAGCGGTCTCGGTCTGCTTGTTTGGTGCGCACCAGGGTTCAGATGGCAGCGTTCACACTTATTCAAATGAAACGCACTAACAGAGAAATCGCACCAGGGTTTTTTTTAATCGAACCAAACATGCCAAGTGTGAACACAAGATGTACACATTAAAGGGATAGTTCACCCAAAAATTTTGTCAGATTTCATCAAAAAGATCTTCATTTGTGTTCCCGAAGATGAACGAAACAGGTCTAACGGGTTTGGAACGACATGAGGGTGAGTAATAAATGAAAGAATTTTTGGGTGAACTAACCCTTTAAAAATGTACAGTCCTTCTCTTTTGGCAAAACAGCCATGAGGCATAAATGTGTATACATGCTATTGCCGGTCAGATTCAGATGGACTTTGGAAATGGAGGGTAAGATGAGTCATCAGTGGTTTTGGTCCAATTTAATTAAGAAAGACTATTTGTTGCAAATGTTTTCACTTTTAAGAGTACCCTAGCAGTAGATGCCCTCAAAGCTAACAGACAAGGACTAAAAACCACAAAACTATTTTTCAAGGGACTTAATATCAACTGAAAGAGGTTACAGACATAATGTGATCTCTTTTAAAAATCTCAGATTTTGTTTACTTACCTGTGTTACAGATCTTGAGAAGAACCTCACTGCCTAATTCTTTCAGGGAAGCAACTGCGTCTTCAAAGAACACACCTCCGTGGGATCCAGAAATGGCAAGAATCTGAGATCTGTTTGCATGTCTCATACCAATGGCATAAATGTTGATGGAATTGTCTCTAAGGACTTTCGCAGGTTGGGCTACATCATCCCTACTCTCTCCATCTGTAAGAACTATCAAGAACTTCATGGCACTGGAGCGTCCTCCTTTAGACTGGTCAAAAGATTGCAATACTTCTGTAAGTGCTGCTCCAGTGTAAGTTTTCCCATTCATCTGTCTGATATTTTTAATTCCTTGTAATAATCTAGCTTTATCATCAAATGCATCTAAGGAAAACTCCTCTTTTGTGTTTGTGCCATACTGAACAACTGCAACACGCTCCTTGTTTGGTCCAATTGCAAACTTTTCTATCACAAACTCCATTATTTCCTTCATGTTTTCAAAGCCTTCAGTGCTAACACTTTCTGATCCATCGATCAGGAAGACAACATCTGCAAAAAGACCTTCACAACCTAAAAATAAGAAATTTATAAAATGAGCAAAGAATCTTGAAACGACAATCGGACACTGGCATTTATTTGCATGTGTTGGTTATATTATTTTATCACAGAATTCAATAAATTGTGCAAATCAAGTAACGGTGCAATCATACTATATTGTGCAAATCAAGTAACATATAAACATATGCGATAAATTGAATTTCTTACCTTCAAAAGTACAAATTTCTGTAAGGATGTCTTTCTTAATTTCCTTGAGAAAATCATAGTTTTTGACATAAAACGTTCTTTGTGGACTGCCAGATATTAATTCCAGCTCGGGGACAGATGCGCTTTTCACGCCAATAGAATAAATGGTGACATTCTGTTCTGTTCTCAGTATTTTAGCAGGAACTTCTACCGACTCTGCTGTCCCTATTGATTCGCCATCTGTGATTACAATCAGCAGCTCTCGAACCTTTTCCCCGCGTGTTTGTACAGCTTCTTTGAATAGCGGTATCATTTCTCTTAACCCCAGATCAGTCCTGGTGCCCCCCCCATCCATAACTAGATCCTTCACTGCTTTTTCAACACTAGCTTTTGTGCTATAGTCGTGTAATCGGAAAACTGTGGTTGCACGGCTTGCAAACTTCACCACCCCAATGCGCACATGGTTACTCCCAATCTCCAACACATCAAGCAATTCAATAATGAATTTCTTCATATCTTCAAAGTCTGCATAGGAAATACTTCCTGATTCATCCACAAGGAAGTATATGTCAGCTTTGACTGTTTGCTTGCAAACTACAAAGAAGTGAAAGAGTATTCCATTATGAAATTGAAATTGTGAAACACATTTTAACAGGATGAACATTGTGCTAGTAATAAAAAAAAAAGCTAAAATATTGTACCTTCTAATACTGCGGCGAGTGAGATTTTAGGTAAGATGGCATCTGTGATTTCATTGCAAAGTGTTTTGGTTAAAATCTTCGCAAGTGAATTTAGTTGATCAAAGCGTTCCACATTTAACACAAACTTCTTGGGTGGGTAGGATGCAATCTCTCTCAAGTCATCCTCTTTTGTGTCTTTGATACCAAGCGCAAATACAGTGACGCCTGATCGCCGCAAATCTGCTGCAGCGCTGGCCGCGTCATCTGTGGACTTTCCATCGGTGATAACAACAGCAACCTGTTGAACAAGCTCATCTTTTCTGCTGCCTCTTGCTTTGGTGAACACATGCTCTTTGGCAAACTTGAGAGCAGCTCCGGTGTATGTTTTACCACGACCATACGCCATGCTACTGACGTAGCGCAGGATGTCAGTCTTATCATCGAAGGTGTCCAAGTACACATCAGCTCGAGGGAAGTCGCTATAGAGTATCACAGCTACCTTTATTTTTCCCTCGCCCACGTCGAGACCTCCGATGGTGCTCTCGAGAAAGTCACGCACAAGTTGGAAGTTTTTGGTTCTGATACTGCTGGACTGATCAACAATAAAAGCGATATCTGCCACCACGTCAAACTTGCACTCTATCAAAAAGACATAAGAACTTTTGGATTATATAATACGTAATATTTTTTTTTTATCAAGTCATAATTAAAACCCTAACCAAAGGGGAAAAAGTGTAATAACACTTTATGTATGAATTTTATTGAAAGAATAGAAGATTATGCAAGCACTCACCCTCTGTGACAGCAGCATCTTCCCATGTGTCTATGGCAAACTTAATTTTCTGTTGCACTTGTGGAACGTTGCCTACTAACTTGTAGCTGTGCTGTGGACTAGAGATGTAATTCATCTCATACGGATCAGCTTTGTTTAAGCCAACAGCAAAAACTGTCACTGCATCGTTTTTGATTTTACGGGACGCTTGGATGACACCATCAGCAGATTCTCCAGCTGCAATGACTAACAGGAACTGCTTAAAACCTTCAGAGACACGGCTTCCAGTAGTACCATTTAAGAAATGTCTGTGTGTATATTCAATTGCATGGCCAATTCTACGCTCCCCTGTAGGGCTCAGCTGCAGACTGCGAATAATTGACAGCATCTCTTTCTTGGTCTTGTCAGTATTAAGCAGAAATTCCTCTTTGACATTTTCACCAAACTGAGCCAGGCTCACAAGATTAGCATTCTTTCCCACGTTAAGCTGGCCAACCAGTCTAACGAGGAAACTCTTTATTGCTTGCTGCTCTTGTATAGATGCTGAACTATCAACGAGTATGAGGAGATCAGCAAATTTTTCCACAAAAGCTGAGGAGAGTAGAAACAAATTAATTATTTCTATCTAAAAAATAAATCAATAAATTGTACAACACTAGGGTGCAGACAAGTATGTAGTTAACAGTATGGTGGGACTCAAAGCTTGTACATTTAAGGAAAGTTTTTGTTTCGTTTGTATTCATTTTAAGGATTTTTATAATTCAACAATCCCACAGTATAGACACAAATGGGAAAGCATACAAAGTTAAATGTTACCTTGTGACTGGACGCCCACAGTAAAGCACACTTTGTTGCGCAGACTCTCTTTTAGACCTTGCAGTTCTTGATAACTGTTAATACTGAATAAGAACTCTTCATGTGGGATATTAGCAATGGTGCGCAGCTTTTCCATGTTGGCTGTTCCCACCCTGATGACAATGATGGCAACTCCCATGTTCCGTAGTCTCTGGGCAGGTTCCTCTACAGCATCCTGTGATTCCCCATCTGTGATGACTATGGCAATACCAGGGACCTTCTCTCTGGCCAGGCTAAAGTAATTCTCACGGATGAAAGTCAGGGCCTGACCAGTGTTGGTGCCTCCTCTATGGTAGGTGAGATCATCCAACTTTTGGTGCAGGTCTTTCTTATTTAAATAGCCACCAAGTAGGAACTCTTGGTATGTTCTGTCACTAAACTGGGCAAGTCCTACTCTCACCTTGTCATGTTTAAGGTTAAATCTGTCCACAAAAGCATGGAGGAACGCCCTCACTTCTTTAAAATTACTGTCTCCAATGCTACTAGACGAGTCCACAAGGAGCACAATGTCTGCCTGCGCAGTCTCGTTGCAGCCTAGAGCAAATGGAAGAGTTTGAGTTAGAACTTTGACCACTTAATTCTGCTTTTAATTCTTGTGTTTGTACAAATAGAATCATAGAAATATCATTTTAAGGATGAAATCAGTATTTGCTGCAAACATGCCACTGTCATTATGTTGCCTTGTTGCTTTAACTTGAGATTCCACAACATTTAGGCCCTGTTTACACCTGGTATTAGGATGTGTTTTGTTCGATCGGATCACAAGTAGACGAGGGAGACACGTTCCCGTTTACACCTGGTGTTTTAATCTGTCTCTTTTGTCCACTTTCAACCACTTCTGTCCTGATTTCTTCGAGGGGAGGGTCTATGGGCGGGTAAATGTATGGGTTTTTTTCAGATCTTTCGATCAGATGGACGAAATAAGCTCGCCGAATTTACTGTACATATGAACATGAAATGAGAAGACAGAAAAACATACGGAGAGCAGCAGCTTTCGTTTCAGCAACGAACGCTGTGTGTGTGTGTTAGAAATCGGGAATGGTGAGAGAACATTGTGTTTGGTGCGTTTTTCATTCTAAGACCAAACTTATGACTTCAGCCGACAAAGTTTAAATCGCGTCTGGCTAGCGCGCTTCCAATAATGTTTATGTGTTAGGTAAGTAGGCGGTCTATTGTGGCTGTTCGAATGCATTCGACCACATATGCGTCTACACTACGAAAGCAATCCGGTCAAATGCGTTTGACTACCTCTGGAAGTAGTTGAAAGTGGACAAGCTCAAAACGTTTTAGACCCCGTTTACACCTGTATTTAGCATCGTCCTCTTGTGCTCTGATTGACCAAAACGCATTTTAATACCAGGTGTAAACAGGGCCTTATAAATGTCAACATATTCTATCTCAAGCTGCTCAGTCTTTTTTTTAAGTAATCACTTACGATTTTGCCATAGAAAAATATCTTACACTTCAATGAAAAACTGATCTATGATGCCTCTTACAGCTTTCAAGCTACGTGCATCAAAACCAACAGTCCTTCAGGTTGTTCTGACTTAGTATGCTTTATTTCTTCTAAATGATCAGACTTAACATATAACATTATCAAAAATCCCCCCAAAACCAAAACAGACAGAATGTTCAAATCTAGCTTTGGATGTTTTTGATTTGATCCAAGTATTCAAACTTCCTATATATCCTTAGGACTATTTTAAACTGCTTTAAACTCTCAGGCAAGGCTTTGTCAAGCTGACATTCAAAGTTTAAAAAAAAAAAAAATACTTGAATAAATGTGATAAATGATGAATAAATATCAATAAAGAGCTTAAATGGGTTTGTTGCAACTGGCTACTGATCTCTCAGTAGGTTCTCTCACAGTAAATCTGTGACTCCAGTGTTTTGGATTAGAAGTTTTTCAATGTAATATGTTACCTTTTGACATCAGGGTGATCTCTTTGTGCGCTTCCTCTACAGTGGTACACAGTTTCTGGATTACACTCTGAGAGATTCCCTGCAGAGCTGCAAAGTCTGATACGCTGTAGACATGCTGATCATACGGCTCGTTTGCGATCTGTCTCAGTAACGTCTCGTTTGCATCTTTGATCCCTATGGCGAATATTTCAATTCCCCTTAACCTCAGCTCCTGTGCATGTGACTCAACCTCATCTTGAGAATCACCATCTGTGATAACAACGGCAATCTGAGGAACATTCTGCTGTGCTCGACTTCCGGCCTCTACAACAAAGTGATGTTTTAGTATGAACTCCAAACCCTGACCGGTAAACGTCCCGCCTTTTTTATAAGGCAGCTCTTGGATGTAGTCGAGAATTTCCTCTTTGTTCTGGTAAGTGTTGAGCGAAAACTCAGTATGCGCTGTGTCACTGTACTGAACAAGACCGATCCTGATCCTGTCAGGAGCAACTTCAAAGTTCTCTACAAGCGAGGAGAGGAATTCACGGATTTGTTGGAAGTTGTCATGCCCAATACTGGCAGAGCCATCCACCAAGAATACAATGTCAGCCACTGTCTCCTGTGTACAGACTTAGAGAAAGAAAACAGAGACTTTTAATTTGAGCAACAATCAGACAAAACTGAACATAATCATCTCGTATTAACTAGTAAATCCTGCCCCTACCAAGGTTTTGGCCATTGCTGACAAGAAAACATAATGACAGAACAAGGAAGCCAAGTGATCCCCATTCCTTCTCCATGCTTGAGTTCCTTGTTCCCTGAAAATGCAACCAATGAGGTTAAAAGTTTCTGCAAAACTCGCATCACCAAACATAATTGTAAGTACAATATGATGTTAGCTTTAAGAAAGAATTAACAGATATATTAGGGTAGTAGGGATGTCATTATACAAGTTGAAGGACAGTGAGATTTTTTTCTACTTTCCCACTGATCTTTCCTCTTTTGAATGAAAATAACACAGAGAATGTTTGTAAAGACTGTCAGGTTGAGATATGAGATCTTTTGTGTGTTACTGGGCCTACGACCACTTATGCTTATGTCCTTACCACACAAGGGCCTTGTCCCAAACGGCACACTTTATGTTTACTCGTGTAAGCGATGGCCATTACAGGTCAGCAAAACCGCAAGTACAAGTCAGATCAAACTTTATCAAATGCTCACAAATGCAGCATGCATTTGCAGAAATTACACTGCACACAAGTGTAACAACTAAGAAAGCCTAGAAAGCCAAGACTCCATATCTATTAATTGATTTAACACATCTTTCAGATACAAAAACATGTAAAATGTCATATCAAGGATGATCTAAAACCCATCCATTGTTGTTTAATTGATAATGTGGGCCAGCATTGAGGGGGTTCTCCTCTTAAGGGCTAATGTTTGTGGACTTCCTTAGTCTCTGAATTACTCTTACATCCTTAGAGCATCTGCCTACAGTTTTCAAATATTTACTTGAGATGAATCTCCAGCCCAGCAGATGAAGAACAGACATCTCTAGCAGAGCAGCAAAATTACAAGACAGATGGAACGTTTAGAAACATCATTGACTTTCAGGTTCTTACATTATACAGTTGTGCTCAAAAGTTTACATACCCCTTGCAGAATCTGCAAAAACATCAATGAATTTAGCAAAATAAGAGGGATCATACAAAATGCATGTTATTTTTTATTTAGTACTGTCCTGAATAAGATATTTTACATAAAAGATGTTTACATATAGTCCACAAGACAAAAAAGAAGCTGAATTTATAAAAATTAACCTGTTCAAAAGTTTACATACCCTTGATTCTCAATACTGTGTGTCGTTCCCTGGATGATCCACGGCTGTTTTTTTGTTTTGTGATGGTTGTTCTTGAGTCTCTTGTTTGTCCTGATCAGTTAAACTGACCAATGTTCTTCAGAAAAATCCTCCAGGTTCTGCAAATTCTTCAGTTTTCCAGCATCTTTTGCATATTTGAACCCTCTCCAGCAGTGACTATGATTTTTGAGATCCATCTTTTCACACTGAGGACGATTGAGGGACTCAAACACAACTATTAAAAAAGGTTCAAACATTCACTGATGCAGAAGTAAACACGATGCATTAAGAGTCGGGGGTGAAAACTTTTGAACAGGATGTCCACAGTTTTCTTGTTTTGTTTAAAGATCATATTTTTTCATTTAGTACTGCCCTTCGGAAGCAACAGAAGTACAGATAGCAGACAAATTAAGTACAATTTACCCCGACTCTTAATGCATCGTGTTTACTTCTGCATCAGTGAATGTTTGCACCTTTTTTAATAGTTGTGTGAGTCCCTCAATCGTCCTCAGTGTGAAAAGATGGATCTCAAAATCATACAGTCACTGCTGGAAAGGGTTCAAATATGCAAAAGATGCTGGAAAACTGAAGTATTTGCAGGACCTGGAGGCAGTTTAACTGATCAGGACAAACAAGAGACTCAAGAACAACCATCACAAAACAAAAAAACAGCCGTGGATCATCCAGGGAACGACACACAGTATTGAGAATCAAGGGTATGTAAACTTTTGAACGGGGTCATTTTTATAAATTCAGCATTTTTTTTTGTCTTGTGGACTATATGCAAACATCTTTTATGTAAAATATCTTATTCAGGACAGTACTAAATAAAAAATAACAAGCATTTTGTATGATGCCTCTTATTTTGTTAAAAACATTAACATTTTTGCAGATTCTGCAAGGGGTATGTAAACTTTTGAGCACAACTGTATGTGCAAATTAGTGAACATAAATATATATACACTACTAACTGATAAATTACTACAAAATGCTAAACAATTTATGATTCATTTTATCAGTAATTTATCGATTGTTATTTAAATTAACATTTTAGCAGCTATTGAGAAAATTTGTTTTTTTTTAACATACATAAGTATTTTGTATGAGGACACAAGCACTGTCTTGATCCAGTCTTTTGTTGAAATGTATCAAGAGCTCATATATTGATTTTTAAACGCTATTCAACACGCAAGTGTCGTATATCTGAATATACAAAATATGTACAATTGTTCAGTAATTGTTTGTGTGTGTGTGTATTACAACTAATATTACAAATAAAAAACAAAAACCACTAAGATTAGAACATCATTCTAAGAAATTATGCAATAAATATATATCTGAATACAGACTAAATGTAGTTTTGCTCTATTTTATAAGGACCTCGATGTGCGGAGCCTGAACATCTGACAGCTAAATACTATGACAGTTATATCTGAATTATAATTATAAACAATTATAGGGATTACTGAATTCAATATTACATTATATTAGTGCAGACTTAGTATCATAAAGAAAAGCATCAATATTTTTATGACAACATAAACCTTGCCTTAATATCATCTTTTCTTGAAATAACCAAACATTTTCAAATGCTATTCAACAGGCAAGTGTCACAACTACACACATCTTAATACATACAAAAACACTGACTAGTGAACATGAGAGATCTGAACCCACAAAAAGAGGCTTGAATAAAACCCAAATAAAATCTATACATAAAATGTGATTTGAACTTTTGTTTATAAAACAAACATGAAAACCCCAGTCATCTTGAAGTATTTCTTATAAACATTTCAGGCATCTCTACAAGCTACAATACTTAATCATAGTGTAATCATAATGCCTTTGCATGGATTATACTCAGATTATCACAGTACAAACAGCTCTATGCTCAAAATATAATAAAAGAAGAGAGTAAAGAGGTGAACTTACACAGAACCCAGGCACCGAAGGGACAAGTCCAACCCGAAGACTCTGAATGAGAAACTAAATATCTGAAACTTTTCATAGAAACTTATCAAGCCACTCCTCAACACCATGATTTCCATTTTAGGAGAAGATGACTTTCAAGACAAGTATATACAGACCCACACATGCACGATAGATTCATCATTTGTTTATATCCACCATTGAAAAGCTTGAATGCAATGTCTTCACATTCTACGTTTGGATTATTGCAGATGCTTACAGCTTCATGTTTGTTGCTTCTGTAAGCTCTTAGTTAATTGAATTTAATACAAACCCGATTCCAAAAAAGTTGGGACACTGTACAAATTGTGAATAAAAAAGGAATGCAATAATTTACAAATCTCATAAACTTATATTTTATTCACAATAGAATATAGATAACATATCAAATGTTGAAAGTGAGACATTTTGAAATGTCATGCCAAATATTGGCTCATTTTGGATTTCATGAGAGCTACACATTCCAAAAAAGTTGGGACAGGCAGCAATAAGAGGCCGGAAAAGTTAAATGTACATATAAGGAACAGCTGGAGGACCAATTTGCAACTTATTAGGTCAATTGGCAACATGATTGGGTATAAAAAGAGCCTCTCAGAGTGGCAGTGTCTCTCAGAAGTCAAGATGGGCAGAGGATCACCAATTCCCCCAATGCTGTGGCGAAAAATAGTGGAGCAATATCAGAAAGGAGTTTCTCAGAGAAAAATTGCAAAGAGTTTGAAGTTATCATCATCTACAGTGCATAATATCATCCAAAGATTCAGAGAATCTGGAACAATCTCTGTGCGTAAGGGTCAAGGCCGGAAAACCATACTGGATGCCCGTGATCTTGGGGCCCTTAGACGGCACTGCATCACATACAGGAATGCTACTGTAATGGAAATCACAACATGGGCTCAGGAATACTTCCAGAAAACATTGCCGGTGAACACAATCCACCGTGCCATTCGCCGTTGCCGGCTAAAACTCTATAGGTCAAAATAGAAGCCATATCTAAACATGATCCAGAAGCGCAGGCGTTTTCTCTGGGCCAAGGCTCATTTAAAATGGACTGTGGCAAAGTGGAAAACTGTTCTGTGGTCAGACGAATCAAAATTTGAAGTTCTTTTTGGAAAACTGGGACGCCATGTCGTCCGGACTAAAGAGGACAAGGACAACCCAAGTTGTTATCAGCGCTCAGTTCAGAAGCCTGCATCTCTGATGGTATGGGGTTGCATGAGTGTGTGTGGCATGGGCAGCTTACACATCTGGAAAGGCACCATCAATGCTGAAAGGTATATCCAAGTTCTAGAACAACATATGCTCCCATCCAGACGTCGTCTCTTTCAGGGAAGACCTTGCATTTTCCAACATGACAATGCCAGACCACATACTGCATCAATTACAACATCATGGCTGCGTAGAAGAAGGATCCGGGTACTGAAATGGCCAGCCTGCAGTCCAGATCTTTCACCCATAGAAAACATTTGGCGCATCATAAAGAGGAAGATGCAACGAAGAAGACCTAAGACAGTTGAGCAACTAGAAGCCTGTATTAGACAAGAATGGGACAACATTCCTATTCCTAAACTTAAGCAACTTGTCTCCTCAGTCCCCAGACGTTTGCAGACTGTTATAAAAAGAAGAGGGGATGCCACACAGTGGTAAACATGGCCTTGTCCCAACTTTTTTGAGATGTGTTGATGCCATGAAATTTAAAATCAACTTATTTTTCCCTTAAAATGATACATTTTCTCAGTTTCAACATTTGATATGTCATCTATGTTGTATTCTGAATAAAATATTGAAATTTGAAACTTCCACATCATTGCATTGTTTTTATTCACAATTTGTACAGTGTCCCAACTTTTTTGAAATCGGGTTTGTATTTCTATAGTGCAATTATAACTAAACTAAAGGAATAGCTCACCAAAATGAGTAGCTTCATCATTTACTCACCCACAGGTCATTCCACGAATGTACATGGTTGTTTTTACTATGGAAAATTATTAAAATGCACAAAAAAAAAACACCATTAAAGTAGCCCAAATGATTGTGTGCTCTATTCCAAGTCTTCTGAACTCATTTGATAGCTTTTGCTTTTAATGTGATGCTGAATCCACACTGAGTGCACAGGTAATAAACGCAGATAAATTGATCTCATCATGGCCCGTTCCAGACAGTGCCTGTATCTGTGAACAGATCCCCTCTGTCTGAGGTCCGTCAGCAAGACCACAAGACAGAATTCTGGCTTCAGATCCCAGCTGATCCTCCAAACAACGTGTGTCTTCTTGACTAATGCAGTCTGTATACAGATAAACACAAATAGACATTACAACACTGCATGTAAGGCATACTATAAAATAGATAAGCATAAAGGGACCATTTTAACCTCGTTGTTTTTATGTCAGGCAAGAGAAGCATTTTATAATGTTAGAACCTAACCTAAAACATGGTAATTCACAGAGACATTATCAGCAGATTTATTAATCTGTTTACTGGAATTGGATTCAGTTTGCTCAGGTTCAGATGTTGTGCTTGGATGTGTACAGTGTTGGGTTGGTTATCTTACTTATCAAAAATGGCTTGGCTAATTCCTTCATTTGTGCATCTTTAACGCTGTTTTATTAATATTGCTAGTTCTCAACAGGTGGGTCATCAAGTTTGTTCTGATAGGGTCGATTCAACGTTTGAGTTTAAGGAGATTCTTAATTAGTTTTGTATGACACTGTATGAACAATTTGGAAATGTGCTGGGACGCCACTTGAAGTCCAATGCAAAATATCGAAAGTAAAACCACTATTTCTGACACATTGAGATCTAATAATTGAGTCTTGGACAATTTCATGAACCAGAGAAATCTTAAGATGAATAAAATTCCTTGACATGTTGTATCTCATATATACCATTAACATGATGAATGTGAATATAAATGCATCATAATCTCATGTAGCCAAACATTTTGACTTGCGGCATAAAGGCACACTTAGACATTGTATTTTTAAACGTCACTTAGGGGCAGTCTGATTGGAAATAAACTATAGCAGAAATAGACACTGAAATAAAGCAAGTAATGGAGTACCAGGAATCTCCAAGAACAATGTAGAAGACACTCAAAAAAGGATCATGTGACTTTGCAATCTCTTATTTCCTTTTATCTACAATTTTTCTTATTAAATTATGTAGTAGCATGATTAAAAACTCAGCATGGATTGATTAAAGACTGCAAATCAGAATTAAAAATGCTTCTCACAATCAGTTGATAAGAGAGAAGCGATTATAAGTGACCACATGTAAACAATATTCCTACAGCACATTCAATGAAACTGTCAACTGCAACCTATCCACCTTATTTTTCATGTAAGCGTGGGTGCCGCCATTTGTAAATTTGTAAAATTGTGTCTGGCTTCCGGTGTCATCCGCCTCCGGTTATTTTTAACTGTACAAAAAAAGCTCGTCATGCAGCTTGATATTGCTAAATGGTATTTCCTATTATTTTAATGTATTGTCATAATTATAAACATATTGGTTTGTAGCACAAATAGTTTTACCATTTACAGCACTTTGTTAATCTTCTCGTTATTTCCATATAGTGGCTAATGAATTGAAAGTCTCACACATTCACAGAAAATAGCTTACTTCCGCGTTGAAAAATAAGGTGGATACTATGACCTGAATAAATCATTAAACGTTAATATTACTTTACTTTGGAGCAAAAACTTGCTGACTTGTTGCTTCACTGCCCTATCAGGCAATGACTTTGTAGGCAGCAATTTAGTACAAAGGTACCTCACAAAACTGATTTCGGACAGACTTCTGAGGCAGCGTAACAGTTTAATGATCTACAATATAATAGAGGGAGCTTTGGCGATGACTAAGCGCATATTTAATTACTACAATAGTAATTTCTCGCTAGAAATGACATCAGAAGAGGAAAACGTTGGTCAAAAATGCACATTTACATACAAACTGACCACCAAACGCAACTTTCGGATTTTAGCTGAACTGTCACTGAAAGGAATGCACAGGATTGTGGGATATCAAAGGCAGCGAAGGATACATCTATGCTGCCTTCAAAACTCGATCAGATGAAGGAATCTCAGGAGACAGGAAGTGAATTCGGACGTGCCTTGATGCCTTCCTACCTTGGAATGCATCCTTCGAAGGAAGCATTTTTAAGATTTCAGACACAGCCACAAGTTGTCCACAGACTGCGCTTCTCAAGATTATTTAAAGATTTGGAAAAGGGTGAAAAATGTTGTGTGTAATTGTAATTTTTGCGGATGTCCGCATGTGGTTTTTTAAGAGAAGAACTAGCCTATTGAAACTCACTGCAAACGCTCATGTTATGACTGGCCGACACTACAGAGAGGAATCTGGCCAACCACTGTTGGGAAAAGTGTTACGAAATCAGGGAGCACTCTAAAACAGTGTCAGAAATGAAAGTTTTGCATGTGGCAACCTGGAAAACATTTCAAAACACTATAATTTGAAACTGGTTGAAATGTGTCAATTGTTAATGATTTTGCTATACTGTTTAGATATACATTTGTGCAGCTATCAGTGGAATGACTATTATTTATATGCAAGAGTGGAAAAAGAAACATGAAAAGGTGTTTCAGACATGTCATGATGTGAAAGAAATTACTGGGTGCAATGTAAAGCAGTTTTTACTTGTTTATGGTTTACAAGCATCAATTCTTACATTTCTGTAAGCTTAAGAAGCAACATAATTTGACCTGAGTGAAAAAGTGAAAATAGCGATAGATTCTATTTACACTAGGCAAAATAACAGTATTTTCTTTGCAATAAGTGTAAATAGTAGTTATATGCTATTTATACTTATAAATAGTGGCAGATACTATTTGCACCTCAGTGTTGTTGAACAGTATGCAATAATAACAGACTGTAAATGATTATATATATATATATATATATATATATATATTAAAATTATTAAATGGATGCCACCTTATTGGGACAATAAAGCCCTCCCTAAACCTAACGATAAACACTTACCTGTATTAACTGCACCTGTTTGAACTCGTTACATGTATAAAAGACACCTGTCCACACACTCAATCAAACAGACTCCAACCTCTCCACAATGGCCAAGACCAGAGAGCTGTGTAAGGACATCAGGGATAAAATTGTAGACCTGCACAAAGCTGGGATGGGCTACAGGACAATAGGCAAGCAGCTTGGTGAGAAGGCAACAACTGTTGACGCAATTATTAGAAAATGGAAGAAGTTCAAGATGACGGTCAATCTCCCTCGGTCTGGGGAACCATGCAAGATCTCACCTCGTGGGGCATCAATGATCATGAGGAAGGTGAGGGATCAGCCCAGAACTACACGGCAGGACCTGGTCAATGACCTGAAGAGAGCTGGGACAACAGTCTCAAAGAAAACCATTAGTAACACACTACGCCGTCATGGATTAAAATCCTGCAGTCTGTATGGAGGAGTGGGCCAAAATCCCTGCTGCAGTGTGTGCAAACCTGGTCAAGAACTACAGGAAACGTATGATCTCTGTAATTGCAAACAAAGGTTTCTGTACCAAATATTAAGTTCTGCTTTTCTGATGTATCAAATACTTATGTCATGCAATAAAATGCAAATTAATTACTTAAAAATCATACAATGTGATTTTCTGGATTTTTGTTTTAGATTCCGTCTCTCACAGTTGAAGAGTACCTATGATAAAAATGACAGACCTCTACATGCTTTGTAAGTGGGCAAACCTGCAAAATCGGCAGTGTATCAAATACTTGTTCTCCCCACTGTATATTAAAAAATGTCCTGGCTCTTCCAAGCTTTATAATGGCAGTGAATGGCTGTTTCTGTTTTGAAGTCCATAAAAGTTCATCTATCCATCATAAATGTAATCCACACGGCTCCGGGGGGTTAATAAAGGCCTTCTAAAGCGAAGCAATGTGTTTATGTAAGAAAAATATCCATATTTAAAACTTTACAAACTGTAATCACAAAAGATACCAAGCCAAGGCACTCGGGTTTATGAAAAGTATAAAAAGCCTTTATTTGATCGTGGCTTAAGCATTAAAAACAAGTAGAAAACCTGCACACCAACGCGTTGCGGCTAACAAGCCTTCATCAGGGTCACCCTGGTTAGCCACAACGCGTTGGTGTGCAGGTTTTCTACTTGTTTTTAATGCTTATACTTTTCATAAACCCGAGTGCCTTGGCTTGATATCTTTTGTGAGTAGGATTGTCCCTACCCAAAGAGCACCGGGACATGGATTTTACACCCCTTGCAGCACTTTTTGCATTTCTTGCTTTACAAACTGTAATCTCTAACTTCCGCGAACTGTCGTACGCACAGTCGTACGCAAGAGACAGCATATGACGTAGAACGCTCCAGTGAGAATATGCTAGTTCTCACGAGAACCAAGTTTTGTTTTGCTCTATCCTCTGCGCTTCTGCGTTCATCACTGAAACTTACGCTACGCCTGTGTCATACACTGGAACACCAGTCTCTCGTGAACGCGCGTACGACAGTTAGCGGAAGTTAGAGATAACAGTTTGTAAAGTTTTAAATATGGATATTTTTCTTACACACACGCGTCGCTTCAGAAGGCCTTTATTAACCCCCTGGAGCCGTATGGACTACGTTTATGATGGATGGATGCACTTTTTTGTGCTTCAAAATCACGTCCTCTATTCACTGCCATTATAAAGCACCTATTTAGCACCTAAACTCTGGAACAGTCTTCCTAGCATTGTTCGGGAAGCAGACACACTCTGTCAGTTTAAATCTAGACTAAAAACACATCTCTTTACTATGGCATACACATAAAACATTTTTAATTTATATTATTCAAATCAGTTAAATGATTGTTTTAGGCTGCATTAACTAGGTCAGCCGGAACTGGGAACACTTCCAATAACACCTGATGTACTCGTTACATCATAAGAAGAATGGCATCTACGCTAATGTTAGTCTCTCTGTTTATCCCGAGGTTTACTGCAGTCGGCCGGATCCCGGCCGTATCCAGACCAGATGGTGGACCTTAGCCTGGACATGACGAACGCATCCCTGAAGTGTCTGTAGAGACCGTGTCAATTAAACTCCCCCCTGTAAATGCCGCATTGACACGACATCCTCATTAAACCCATCCCCGGCGTGACGACTCCAATCTTTCGAATAATCCTACGAATATCTATTTATCTAATATGACTTCTGACCTGTAATGTTGCCAGAATCATAATCATACACTATTTGTTCGTCGGCCAGAGGAGAACTGGCACCCCGACTGAGCCTGGTTTCTCCCAAGGTTTTTTTCTCCATTCTGGCCCTGAAGGAGTTTTGGTTCCTTGCCACCGTCGCCTTTGGCTTTTGGCTTGCTCAGTTGGGGACACTTAAATTTCAACTATATTACTGATCTGCCCGCATTGACACTATACGATAATTGAAATGAGCTGGATGACATCACCGTTTTCACCAGAGCGTTTGTACAGCCGAATCAAATTCTGTTGCATTATTTTCCTGTTACCACTGTGAAGCTGCTTTGAAACAGTTGGCATTGTAAAAAGCGCTATATAAATAAAGGTGATTTGATTTGATTTGATAAAGCTTGGAAGAGCCAGGACATTTTTTAATATAACTCCGATTGTATTCGTCTGAAAGAAGAAAGTCATATACACCTAGGATGACTTGATGACTTGAGACATTTTTGGGTGAACTATCCCTTTAAATAGACACTCTAATGCTTAGTCAAAACACTAATATATAGCTGTAAATATATAGACACAAATAACCCAAATCTGATGGCATTTATAATAACAAAGGCAAAAACATGATTGCATCACAAATTTCATGGCAGATCAATCAGATAACCTTTTCAGGAGATGAAGACTTGTTATAGACCTTATTCAGAGCAGCGCCATGACATGTATGAGTGAGGCTGTGAGGGATAGACGTCTGTGTTTTAAATGGTATCCGCTGTAAAAAGCTCCTATATCACTTATAATTTTCCACAGCTCATGTTGTCCTGAGTTTTTGTCTACAGAAATTTCTTGGAAAGATATTTTTGCAGTGTTTCGTCAGTGCAACCCACTAAAGAGAGTATATCCCTCACAGGCTCGCTTTTATTCCCAAATCAAAGATGGCGCTGCTGTGAATAAGGTTTATTGGAGTGTGTAGATAATTTCTTTTGTCGTAACTATGTTGTCTGGTTTTCCAGTAAAAGTATCTAAACATCCTTAAAACAGGATTACATTTTTTTTTTTAATAATTTCAAGGAATATACCTTGAATAAGTATATTTTTCTTATCTCACTGACAAACTGATGCTTTGCTGTGTTTATAAAGGTGTATGAATATAATGTAAAAGTTGTTCTGCGGTAAACCGATCTACATTCAGTGAATCATTCAAACGGTAATCGTGAGTCTTTTAGAACGATTCTTTAAAAGAGTCATACATTTGTTTGTGAATTATATGGGTCATGTAGTAGTTTTTTGACAACTCTTGCCACCATTTTTGCTGCACATTGTCTTTTTATCTCATCACATTAAATTCAGAAACTCGGGTAAATTATGATTTATTTTGCTGTGGCGCAGGTGATTCAGCAGCGACTAAGCTTAGTTACCTAGTGCAGGAAACACTCAATAATGTCAATATTTTTTACTGTTAAAAGTTTTGTAAGCATTGTTTTTAAAATGTCCCTACCTGAATGATAGTTGTCCTGAGAAATGAATCACACCTATTTCTAAAATCCCCAGACGCGGTTGTGCAAAACAGAGAAAATTTTAGAGTAGGTGTCAAGTCTGCCGCAATCGTGTTAAAAACTGAAGCCAAAACGTCTCGATCGCCCCCAGGTGGTTGGTCCCAGTATAGCTCATAACCCCCGCCCCTCCGTGTATTCCAATGGACGCGAGACAGACTAAACAATCAAATTACACTTCATATAATTTTTTCCCAAAGTTGGTCTGTCAGTTTTTATCACGCTGATTTCATTTCAAGTGTTCGGTTTTTTTTTAATAAGTTTGGTTTTAGTTAGTTATTTGATGCTATAAAAAGGGGGGTGTGACGTCATGATTGACAGCTGAGATTGCCGCTTCTCTGAGTGAAGTTGTCACTGAGGCACCAACGGACTTTTTTCGGGATTTTCGGGAGGAGATTGGAGCTTTAGCTTTAATTTTTACACTTCCATAACTGTTTATTTCACACCAACATAATGAATTGTTCTGCATCTGCGAGAGTGTGGGCGGGCTTTTGATATCGCGGCTCTACTTCCTGCTCAGACTCCGGTCCCGAGGTCACTACTGCGCAGACTCGGTCCCAAATCTGCGCAAGATGTCAGCGCCATATTCGGACCTCCGGCAGCTTCACTTTTCTTCAGCGGAAGAGAATAAAGTCGCGTCGTCCATATTTTTTTAATGTCTATGGTAGGTGTGGCCCGCGCTCTTTTTAGCCAGTCAGAAAACTAGCCAATCAGAAACGCTGTATGCCTTTTACGCGTTGTCGGGTTTGCAGCCCCTGCTGGTAGACCACATAATTACACCATTAAACACATCTTTGCAAAAGTAGCTGACGAAATAACTTAGCATCAAAACATATCACAAATATTTAATTATATTACAGTGTATACAACTATTACAACTATTTGAAAAATCTGGAATCTGAGGGTGCAAAAAAATCTAAATATTGAAAAACCACCTTTAAAGTTGTCCAAATGAAGTCCTTAGCAATGCATATTACTAACAATAATAATTTTTTATATATATTTACAGTAGGAAATTTACAAAATTTCTTCATGGAACATTATCTTTACTTAATATCCTAATGATTTTTGGCATAAAAGAAAAATCGATAACTTTGACCGATACAATGTATTGTTGGATATTGCCACTAATATACCCGTGCGACTTATGACTGGTTTTGTGGCCCAGGGTCACATATATGGGCTACTGTATATACCCTTGATGCCAGATGGAGTGTTTTCCATACCAGAAACATGCCTTTTCCCCAATGAATGCTGTAGTTATAGCATCTATAGATTTACCACTTGTTTATAAAGGCAGACTAAAAAAAACAAATGGGAACAACTGAAGAGATATTTTTGACATTCCCACATATATTAAAAAAAAAAAAAAAAATCTTTTAATAGTCATTTTTTACCTATGACCTGTACAGGAAACTGAATATAAACCAAAAAGTGCAACAAAAAACACCATAAAAATTAACAAAACATTAAGATTGTATAGCTGATGATGATGACTATTTGAATTTAAAAAAATAAAATTAACATTCAGAAATGTCTGACATCAAATGGACCATAAATCATGTAAAATTTTGGCTGTCAATGACTGTTTAATGACTGTCAGAAGCATTGATTTATAGATATTTATATTTTACCTTTACGAGTGTACCAGTGTACCAGAGAGATTTGAACTGTGTCAGTCATTTATATTTAGTAACTATTAACTAAAATATTAATTGTACTTTTACCAAATGTTTAAAATGATGGACACTAAGACGTGTCCATATACACCAGAGTTCAGTTTGCAAAGGCTTTTGAATGAAACATGCTGTAAAATGTTGAATGTGCTCCGAGTTTCATGTCTGCAATGGATAGGACAATCAGAGACAGACAAAGAGTATTTTTTTTTCTTCATTTAAATGTATAAAGGTTATAAAACTGTTTTAAGTAAGCAATGTAACAAATGAACAAAACCAATCGAAATCACAACATTCTGTCGAACATCATTGTTTCTCTAAGGAAGGACATTTTCCTGCTTACAAAATATAAAATCTTTTATCTATGTCTCCTTTTATATGCATTTAATGCTAAAACTGCAATTCTTTACAAAAAAGCTAAAGAAATGTTTTCCCTCGACAAAGCAAAATTAATTATGTACAACCATATAAGGAAAAAAGGAAACAAATCAAACATTCAGTGCAAGTTTAAGACAAAATTGTCTAGCTATTGAAAAACTATATTAGCTGTAAATACCAAGATGAATAAGCGCTGGTTGGGGTAAAGGACTACACTCAACTGAGAAAACAGATCATGCATATTCACACACACACACACACACACACACACACACACACACACACACACACACACATACATACATATATATATATATATATAAAGAATTAGCCCAACACCAGATGAAACGTGCAGTACAAACGCACACCACACACTGTGAAATCACAAATAAACACACAAAAGCAGATCAGACTTCTCAGTGAGCAACTAACCAGCAGCATGAACCAATTATCCTCACCTTTACAACAATAACAAAGAGCAAAGATATGAAATGACAACAAATATATATAACAATAAAAACAAACAAATAAAATAAATAAATCAGAGTACTGGGCTTCTGTGGAAAATGTCCGGCACACTAACAAAGCGTCGATAGGCAAGGTGGTTTCTTTTCTGCCACTCGTCAAGGGAGACTGATGGACCTTTGAGACGAGACTTACGGAAATTCCTACAGACAAACGGAGAAGAAAAAAAGCACACCACACAATGACTGAAGGAAGACTGTATAATGTAAAAATGATACTTTTTACATTGCTTTAACTCATCAAAATAAGTTAAGCAATTTTCAACAAAGTCAGTTTAATGTAATGTAATTTAAGTTGAATGAATTAAACATCCAAGTTAATTGTACTTAATTTAAGGCAGCAACTTTTTTTTCAGTGTAGAATTGGGAAACTACAGGTTTCACTCCACCGACTGTAAATATTCATGAACAGAACTGTATAGAAGGTATGCACGTGACGTCACCGTCAGCCAGAGTGACTGTGGTTACGCCCACTGAGTGGCAAAAAGACAGAGGCAGCATTGGTTTTCAGCATGAAAACGGGGGAGGCTTGGCCACGGACCCAATGGACATCCCTGTGCCCCCCTCCGGACCGAGGGAGACGGACTTGATAATAGCGTGTAATTTTCTCACTCAAACCACTGCCTGCTGCTGCTTCTGCTACTGATTGCTTTTAGAGGGAAAAGCTGCCCATAACTGCTGGTCTAGGATCTGTTTTCTTCGTAATAATATTATTAGCGAAAAAGAGTTGGCAAAAGATCCAGTGCGTATCTGTATTTACGCTCGTCAAATGATTCAGTTTCCAACGTGTTTTCGCTTTGGTGAGTAATGTAGCCAATCACAGACATGTTTGTTGATTTCTAGAACGCAATGGCCAATCACAGGTGTTTAAGTTAGCACTGGACAACAACTCAAGCGGTGAGTGGATTCTGAGTTCTGCACGTGCGCTAATCCTCTCTCTCACTGTGTCGTCAGCTTCACTGATTAATAACGGAACTTTGTGAGATCGCGTTCTTTGAACGAGTGACAGCTTTTAGTGATTATAAAGGGAGCGCTCTTTGCACACTGTCTAGGCGATATAAAAAAATAATGAATAGGCCTATAATATTTAAAATTTGAATAACTTTTTGTTTTCCATTCTTGACAAGCGGCCACATACACACTTCAATACATAGGCCCATCCACATATACATGCGTATATTCACTCTGGACATTGTGATGACTGACAGTTAGGGGTGTAACGGTACACAAAACTGACGGTTCAGTACGGGTTCAGTACAGCAGGGGAGAGAAAACTAAATATAAAATTGCTTTATATTTATTTTTATTAAACAGTGGTTTACTAAAATTGTGTCTGTCCTTAAATGAATTCAATTACAACTAAACGTTTCTTAAAGATAATGCTGTAAACTATATAGGGAGCCCTTACTTGCACTTTACTATAATATTAAAGCTTAACAACAGCCCAAACTATTAGTCTAAATTTAGTTGCTATTTATTTTTAGATATAATAATCAACACTCAAATAACACTGTATGCAAACATGAAGCATGCATCTTCACATAAGGCAGTTTTTGCATTAACTTCTAAATCTAATTATAAAATTATGTTTTTTCTCCAATTCGTTGTTGAAATATAATCATTTATACACAGCGGCTGTCATTTTCATGACAGATTTATTTAAACATACATTAAATAATCGAGAATTCACTAAGAGGTTAAGTAGAATATAATGAATATATAGGCTAATATAGTGCATATGTTTAGTGAAAGAGTTCATCTCTCTAGTGAACTAACAGCTGTGGACTCTGAATGACTGCCTGAGGTAAATGTGATGCTACGTGACATTGTTTACAAGCTGTTTTATTGACATCTTTCCGCGGTTGAAACACTGAGCGATTACACGACATGATACATTTCAGTAGTTGTAATGTATCCTCAACATACCTTAAGATATTAATTCATGTTTATTCTTTAGCAAGAGATGATCGCGTTCACTCGCGCACCTCGCTGCCGCTTGAACTGACACGCATATACAGTGATCTGTGTCCCGTCAGATTAAAGAGCGTCAAAACGACATTTACTGTTTGAATTTCATGATAAAATGGACAGAATATTAATAAGTTCGTGTGGGAACTCGGATTGAAGTATGTTCCGTGCGTAAAACAAGCCTACTGTTAACTGTTAAAGATTGCATTTGGTATTACGGAAGTCCTGTACCAAAACGGTTCGGTATGAATACGTGTACCGTTATACCCCTACTGACAGTGATAAATATTTATGTATCGAAATCTGGCTCATATAAATATCAGGAAAACACGATTCCTGGATGCATGTCAATATCCATGGATCACTGTCAAGTTGTAAGGAACACTACATCAAGTCCAACCTTTAGTTTAAGCTACTAACCGTTTGTTTTACTCGCGTTTTCCCCTATTAACTCCAGTCATGCAGCAGCTCTTCTGCCACTCAGCCCCGGCTGAGGGGGCGTGTTCTGGCGGGAAACTGACATCGATGCATACCCTCTATATGCCGCTTTGTTTTCTTTCTGTGATATATTACTTGGTTATTAGTCTTGGATGGACAGAAATTCTGATTACAAAGTTTCCATAATCCTTTGATTGTTTTAACTATTAACTTCTCTAATAAAACTTTTTTTTCTGAGCCGTTTCCACGTATAGCTCACTGCCAAATAAAAATATAATGTTGAAGACTAGCAGACATTCCTGTCAAAAATTAAATATGGCGCTACTCTGACTAAGGTCTATTGATTTCCATTCAAATAGAGCATCCTCTGGTCTCCCTGACCGGATCATGCTGTGTTGCACATTTTAGCAGAGTTTGAAGGCTCCCCCTAGTGGAGGGACTGCGTTAATAGACAAAAACAAAATGAACTGAGGCTGGTGACTTTACATGTATATCTGATGGTCTCTTCCTGTCTAAGTGGGCACTTCTTGGCAAGAATATATTGGTAAGTGAGAGACTATATATCAAAAATCTGGCTACAAACTAAGACTAAATAAAGAAGCTAAACATACAATACTTAATATTCAAACCAAGTCACATTAAAGTCAAGTTTACACATTCTTTCATGTGACTTCTATATTTGTTAATACAGAATGTAAATCTATATTCAGTCATTGCTTATATCATTTACCCACTTATAAAACCACCAGACACAGCATGATAATGATAATTGCGTGTAAAATGTGCTTAAAAACCCCATGAAATCAAATTGGAAGTTTTTTGGCTTTTAGTATGAATATGTTAGCCTTACTGTTATCTATATGATAGTGTGCTCCAAAACAATGACAAATTCATATTTAGAAGATATAAGCATTCAAAACCTACAGTCTCTCACTTACGCCAATATAGACCAATGATTTTGATGACATCACTCGGCACTTCAGCATCTCATCAGATTTTCTGTCCAATCAAATGCTCTCTAGAATCTAACGCGTCCCGCCCCCAGCATTATAAATAGATGCAGAAGTCTGGTTTCCCATTCAGCGCGCAGTCTGCTCCAGTCCAGAGACACGACAGGACAGAGCGGATCGTATGAGCGAGTCGACGCATACCAGAAAACGTATGGGATCCATTTGAATTCTGCACAGAATGCTGTAATTTGAAGTGATATGGAGGAGATTAGGAGGAAACTGCGGCTTTACAGAGCTCAACGGCTCTGGCAGAGCTGTGATATAAACGAAGCGCTATTGGCTGTTTTTTTTTTTTTAAAGGGGAGGAGCTGATCGATATGTCCCGCCCTGTCTTCCTGTTTCAGTGGAAATTACGCCAACACATTGATTAATGCTGCGCGTTTCAAGGCACTTCAGTGGGACTTTAATTGTCATGAAAAATGTCAATGCCAACTATTGTCAATGAGTCTAAAAGTAAAAGTAAATGTACAAGGAAATAAAGAAAGAAATGTGGGAATAAAGACTTATAAAAATAGATGAACGAATAAAAAAATATATATTTAAAAAAAAAAAAAAAATGAAGAAATGAATGAAAATAAAAAGCCATAATACAGAAAATAATAAACAAAAGAAAAAAATTAAATAAATTTAGGACTAAATATAATAAGAAAATTAATTGTATTTATTTTATCAAGTCATTTATTCCTTTATTTTCCTGTTATTTTATTTATTTATTTTTTAAGTACTACAGGTTTGGGCATCAATAGAAACAGGCTGCATTTTCTATTTTCAAAACATCACTTTTTTTTGTTCCTGATTTACTTGCGTGTGAGATCTGAAGGGTGTTGCCAGTGTGGGTGGTTCCTTCGAGTTTTCTGACTAGCAATGGAGTTCATCAACGAATGGAGCTCAGTGACCGCACCTGCCAACACAGACGTCACAACACTAAATCAACAGTGTCCTTTATAACACACGTTTCTGCAGAGGAAAGCATGCTGCTGTAATATCAAAACACTCAACTTAGTTTAATATGAAGAGAAAACAAAGTGATCATTAGTAGTCTGACTTCTCAAATTGTGAACACTGTGACTATCAAAACATGATCTGTCAGGCCGACACAGCAACATGGGGTGTGAGATCAGGGAGGGACTACCTGTTTCACCAACCAATGGCAGACAGTGGGAGTGCTTTGGAAATCTGTTTGAAAACATATAAGCTGTGTCCCAATTCAGAGGCTGCATCCTTGAAAATGACAGAATTTTAATTTTTGGGTGAACTAACCCTTTAAGCTTCCAAAAACTACATCAATCTTTATTTAAAATCTTAGATCTTTAAAGTTGTAAAGTTTGAGTTAGAATAGTTTGCATGAGTGTGAGTGTAAACACCATGAGGCTGTCAACATGTAACCACAGACCTTAATTCAGGCATTTAAAGGGATAGTTCACCCAAAAATTAAAATTCTGTCATTTATTACTCACCCTCATATCATTCCAAACCCGTAAGACCTTCGTTCATCTTCAGAACACAAATGAAGATATTTTTGAGGAAATCTGAGAGCTTTCTGACCCCCTATAGTCTGCAACGTCATAACCACTTTCAAGACACAGAAAGGTAGTGAAAACATTGTTAAAATGTTCCATGTGACTACAGTGGTTTGTTTTGGATATTGATATTGCTATTTACCCATTTCAAAGAAATGTTATTTTGCTTGCTTTTAAGGTAATGCCATATATGCTTAAATATAAAAATGCTTGAATGCTATATGAGTGGAAAATACCTAAAATACTTAGTGATATAGATGTAGGGTAGAAACAACTGCATTTGACTTTGTTTATGGTGTGAAAAAGGCGTGAATATTAAGTTCCTGAATTGAATGTTTGTAACCAAAAACTAAGGTCAACGAAAGGGCGCACAGGGGTGAAGAGAAGTAATGAAGGCTACAGTAAAGAAGGGGAGATGCGCTAGAAGACAACAGCGTAGGCGACAGCGGTAGGACATCCAGATGATTAAGCAGGATGGATGAAATGGAACTGGAATTTCAGGCCCTGTGTGCTCTAGCATCCTGCAGACAGTTTTGGCTGTTTCCAGCATATGTCAGCAAACTCTGGAAGAATTTTGTGACACTGGGATATTGCATTTATACCACTGTATATGGGGAGACTTGTATATTTGAGAGATTTGGGTCAGCGGAAATTACATAAAAAGGTAATATTCCTCCCTTCAGATACATTTGATTAAATCTTGCATACAACATGATACAGACAAAATTATTTTTTCCAGTATTTGCTGCCATCTAGTGGAAACAGCCAAAACTGTCGGCAGGGTGCTAGAGCACACAGGGCCTGAGTTATACACTTTCAAAAATGAATTTATAACCAAAAAAATCTAAAAGCGCCTCTTTTTTTTTTTTTGGTGTTATTACGTCTCAGACAACATATACTTAAATGTTTATCACTTTTAGCAGTGTTTTATGTAACTTCAAAGGGTTTCCTGTAAAATGACACCAAAACTGTATGTGGGTATGGGAAGCTTTTCAATATGGTTATTTTATTTTGCATTAACTGCTTTGTAATTTAACCAATAAAATAAGTGTTTTTATTGTTACTATTGCCTTTTGTGAGCCTCAAAAAAGAATAACCACAAGGGAGTCTACGTCATTCCTGAAGAACTACAACCTGCCGACGGATGAGTACTTTATGGTTTAGACATGTTCAACCTTAAATGTTATGAAACGACGAGAATACTTTGTGCGCAAAAAAAAAAAAAAAAAATGACTTTATTCAACAATTTCTTCTCGTCTGTGTCATTCTCCTACGCTGTTGACGTATTAAATACAGTGCAACGCTTCCGAGTTGTATGTCAGAACGCCGGCTCACCATTGGCTGACGCTGTTCATGTGAGCACAACGACACATGCGTGTGATGCTGATGCAAGAGCTAGCCAATACAGAGCCGGCATTCTGACATAGAACTCGGACGCGCTGCACTGTGTTTACAACATAAACAGCGTAGGAGACTAACACAGAAGAGAAGAAATTGTTGAATAAAGTCATTAGTTTTGTTTGTTTTTTGTACACAAAAAGTATTCTCATCGCTTCATAACATTAAGGTTGAACCACTGTAGTCACATGGACTATTTTAATAATGTCTTTACTACCTTTCTGGGCCTTGAAAGTAGTTATGACATTGCAGTCTATAGGGGGTCAGAGAGCTCTCGGATTTCATCAAAAAGATCTTTATTTGTGTTCCGAAGATGAACGAAAGTCTTACGGGTTTGGAAAGACATGAGTAATTAATGACAGAATTTTCATTTTTAGGTGAACTAAATCTTTAACCAAAAATCCATTCACTGACTTTGGGATAATGGAAACGGAACTGCTACAACGCTAAATAGTGTCCAGGTTTTGGCCTACAAAAATACATCATCCCTGCAGCACTATTATTTCTACAGGTTTGGTACACACAAATGATACACCTGGAACAACACAGATATCATAGTGTTTGGTAAAGCGTGATACCGTTTGCTGCTCCGTTCTGCTCTTTCATGTGTCTCTTCACTGAGTCCACATATGTCCTCTTGTTTCTCTCCCACTCCTCTGCACTACACAACACCACTGGTTTGCAGGTGGTCTTCGTGTTGTCCGGAACCACCACTTTAGATTTCCCCTGCTCGGTGGGCAAAAAAAAGCAGTTTAACAATGACATGGAAAAGTAGGAGTACACATTGCTGATGAGTAACATGGCATGGCAGTTCTGTCATTATTTTATACACTCTGAAGACACTTTACGCAGCTCTTTGCATACAACGAGAGTTCATAGTGACTAGGGATGAGCATTTTTGTCAGTATTCCCTTTCGAGTACTTGACTACAACACTAGCTGTTTCCATCACCCTGTTTTTATGCGCATTTTGAAGTATCACATCAGAAACGAGTGATGGAAATGCCAAATTTCGCCAAAAAAAAAAACCCCGTAATTCGCAAAAAGAAGTTTTTACGGTCGTTTGAGGTGGTTTTTGACTTGTGCAAAAAAACTGCTAATAATGGGAGATGGAAACACATTTGCTGAATAAATTCTGATGTAGCGGACATTAAACCCACGTGACTAATCGTCTTTTTCCCCTGATGGGGACGCTTAACGTGGCTTAATGTACTAAGAAAGTGATATTAAAAGACCAAACTCAGAAAACAGTACTAATAAAGCATACTATGTGCAGAAAAGCAGATGAGCCCAGAATAAAGAATGCAAATTTGTGTTCAGGGTGAAAGAGCTTGTTGGAATAGTTCTCCCGCTGTGTTTGACAATCTAAGTGTGAGTACAGATTTGTTTGTTTTTTTAAATCACTAAGCCTGCCTATGTTTTATTAATAATGTATAACAGGTTTTTTTATAACTCTTGGGCCATTAAGCCTCATTATAAGCATTTTCTTGGTTTTCTATGGGAGGCAAATGCTTAAAGTGTAAATAAACGCGCTGCGTTCATATTCTGGGCTCAAATGCTTTTCTGTACATATTATGCTTTATTAGTTTGGTGTTTACTGAGTTTTCACGTTAAGGTTAAGCTGGGGAGTTTTATTTACTGTTAGTTACTAGGTTACCAATACCACCATCATCCACACAAACAACTTGATGGAAACGCACCTAAATCCCATTTGTTTTTTTGCGAACTCTGAAAAGATTCGCTTCACGTTTGGATGGAAACCCAGCTACTGACATTTATAAAACTAAACGGAATCAACACCGACCTATATTGAGCTGAATACTGACACTATTGTCTTTTTAGAGCTGAAATTGTATTTATTTATTTCATAGTTGAAGAACTCTGCGGTGTTACTGATATTTTCTTGTTTATTACTGTGAAGCTGCTTTAAAATAATCTGTATTGTATAAAGCACTGTTTAAATAAATGTAACTTGACTTTGAATATGTGTATGTATATTCATGAATGAGATTTGCGAGCTGCAGCTGAGGGAAAGCCGTTCTGTGAATACTGATTTAAATTTGGTCTGTTCCTCACAAGGCTTCATAAGAATATAATATATTTGGCTTTTAGTTAACATTAGTTAATGCAT
The DNA here is from genome assembly GCA_039654105.1 of Coreius guichenoti. NCBI lineage: Eukaryota > Metazoa > Chordata > Actinopteri > Cypriniformes > Gobionidae > Coreius > Coreius guichenoti. The sequence continues at coordinate 36,642,612 of CM077179.1, read as the reverse complement.
TAGCTAATATTAACTGAGCAATACAACTGTTACAGTATTTATTCATTTTATACCGTTAATTAATAAAAGTATAGCTGTTCATTGTTAGTTCATGTTAGCTCAGATCCTTTAAAACAACATTGACAGATACAACTTTTAAATTTAATAATGTATAAGTAAACATTGAAATTAACTCTAAGATTACTAAAAAGTGTTTTTCATTGCTAGTACATGTTAACTAATGTATTTAACTAATGGAACCTTATTAAAGCCACAATATGTAATGTTTCGCCACTAGAGGTCGCTTATTCAAAACAAAGGCTTAGCTTGATGACGCCTTGATTTTGCGGAGCTTTTATTCTTCCGCAGACGACAGATTCCGCTTCTTCCACTCATGCGTATGTGTGGTAACGCAGCGCTGTTTTATCATATTAGATACATTTGAGTGTGTTGAAAATTATGTTGAAATGTTATAATGCTACTCTGTGCGTTCACTCAGCGGCTACTATAAGACACTTGTTGCACACTGCAGTAAGCTAGATCGATATTAGGCATGGTAAAACATGGTACTCGCGGTAAATCAAGAAAACGAGATTCAAACAATAAGACTAACTGTGTTGAGCTATATAACAATGATTAGTTTTCTGTCGATGAATGTATCCAAACAGTTGCTCACCTGTCTAATAAAACACATCATATATTAAAGCGTCTTTGGTGTTTCCATGGTTTCTACAAAGTAAAACCGAAAATCGAGGGTAACGCGGGTATGATGTAATTGATAGGCGACACATGGACACGGTCCGTGTCCTGGTTAAAATTGCTTATTTTTTCTGGAATTAAACATTTCTCTGGATGGAAAAATTTGGGATAAAAGTACGTACACAAGTCAACAAAATATATAACACTGTTCTAGTGGTTTCTGGATATTTTAATCCAAAAATCTTACATTGTGCCTTTAAGTGTTAAACAATTTTTAAGGGTTTGTTTTTATTTTGTTTTTTAGCTTTACAGATGTTGCCAAAATGAACACAAAAGATGATATTTTGAATAATGTCAGTAACCAAACAGTTGACAGCACCCATTGACATCCATAGTATTTTTTTCCCCAATGGTTGCCGTCAATTGTTTGGTTACCGACATTCTTCAAAATATCTTTTGTGTTCAACAGAAGAAAGAAACTCATACAGGTTTGGAACGACATGAGGGTGAGTAAATGACGACAATTTTCATTTTTGGGTGAACTGTACCTATAAGATTGTTCAAATATTCTCCTTTTATGTTCCAAAATAAAAGCAAACAGGTCTGAAACAACATCAGGGACAGTAAATAGGAGGTCAAACCTGGACCTGAAGGGGCGTACTCTCGAAGCTCTCGGAGGTGCTTGCTTCATTTCTGCCTCCGTCGGTCACCTCAGGCTCTGCCTGTTGGTTAACCGACACCACCTCTTCCTCTTTCAATGGGACAGCTGATTCTGGGGGCGCACTTTGAGACTTTGATTCATGAATTAAGAGAAGATTGTGCTGCGAGACCTCCCTAACCTCACTCTTCCCAGTTCCCTGAGAGCCAACTGAAGGAACAGAACTGCAAGCATTGAAGTTCAGAAATGCACAGAGTTTTATTTCAGCAGACGAAACCTCTCTGTCCCATTTCAGAACCGGTATCGGGGAGGGAAGACTCTCCCAGTCTTGATCTATATGGTTATGTTTGCATTTGGACAAAGGGGTGGACATGACAGGGGTCACAGGTTGATTGACCTTTGACCGAGGTGGTGTGACGTCCTTTGTAATGATCAGTGGCTGTAGAGGTGTGGATCCCTGCACTCCGGACAGGAAGTCCGAGGAACAATACCCAAGATCTTGGGAGCATGTTCTAGTGAAGCGCGGCCTTTTCAGGGGGGTCTCGCAGATCTCATCAAGACATGGATCATTAAGTCGTCTCTTCTGTCCTCTGGCTTCATTATTGGAGATGTGCACTTGTATGTTATACACAGGGCTGCTGCCATTATACTGCTGATTAGTGCACACCATATGGGAGTATACTGATAATGGCTTTAAGTGAAAAGGGGAATCTCCATTAAACATTGTTATTATTCAATATTGGAAGAGGAAGAAGTGGTGTTTGGTCAGTTTTATCAAAGCAGGAAAGTGCATGAACCTAAGAAAGAATAATGTTTGTTATCAGTTGATTAGACGAATGTGCATTTTGATTGCATGGAGTCACAATTCAAATTCGTCGTTTTGATGCACATTTAATATTCCCTTCTTATGCAAACAAAGAAAAACATCACGTCAAACAGATGTTTATGTTATTGAAACTAATTGGTTCAAATATATCTGTGCACGAGCGCGTCATATATCGTTTATATAGATAGATATATAGATATATGCCGACCATCGTTTTAAACGCCATAAAAGTAGCTTTTGGCGAAATGTGTGCCACGCGCATGCTATGAGTTGTTAAAACCGCCAAATGCTACTCGAAAGTCAACTATTAAGTGTGGATTACAACTTTGAAATTTTACCTGTCGAGAGAGCTTCTGTTTTGAAATGTTAATTAATTTGCCGTAGAGTTACATCCATCATCAACTTTCAAAGCGCGGTTACACCTGATATTTATAACCTCGTCTTATGATTGGTTGGAAACCAGAGCATGTGATTTTTTGACTTTATGAATTTTATTCACTTTCACATTATTTAAAATAGTACATAAATATACGTAAGTGAAGACAATTAACCTTATAATATAATGTATATATATATAAATATAGTAATCTGAATTTATTAACCCTACTGGTGAAAACGTGGAACTCATGTATATTAATTGCGTAATGCGCGGGGTCGGTCAGTTTTCCTACTGATTGGCTAAAGGTATTCACTTTCACACTATTCAAAATAGTATATAAATATACGTAAGTGAAGACAATTAACATTACAATATATATATATATATATATATATATATATATATATATATATATAATCTGAATTTATTAACCCTACTAATGGAAACATGAACTCATGAATATTAATTACGTAACGCGAGGGTCGGTCAGGGATTGGCTAAAAGACAGACGTTGGTAAATTGGCGCTTTGCTTGACAGACGAAGATTTAACGGCGATTTGTGTCATTTTTTTGAGTTAAAATGCTTTCTATACCATGTGCTACTATTTAAAAAATATATTACATTAGTTGACGTGATTGGTGCTTCCTCAAATACAATCTGTTATGAATATTAATAAATGGCTCGTGAAAACTACATGACAACACCCTCTTTGAGCTAATGGCAAACTATGGCGAACTAAAACCATTCTTTATAAAAAAACTATTATTTGGAGTCTTGGACTCCCACTAATTACCACTCTACCTTTTTAGGGTCCACATCATAACAGCGTTGCATTAGTCTCACCGCTAGAGGGAGCTATTATATCAAAACCCAAAACCATAGACTGTAATCAACACAAAGAACTTGTATCACAGTTTTAATTCATGAACATGAAATGATTAATGCAAACAGAAACTAACACTGAGGTGTTATAAAATTTCCCTTATGAAGTCTAAATACAAAGACAAGCATCGATGTAAACTATAAAAGAACAGCGTCCATTTTTCTTTCAATCAATCAAATCCACAGTGTTAAATATCAGTTTGTTGCTCATTTATGATGTTTATATTTCAAAATACGCAAGCTGATAAGAAAATAGTATATTGCTGTACTTGTCATGAATAAATTCAGGTATATTTTTGGGCAGAGGAATACATGTAATGCTACAAAATTGGGGTTTCCATGAAAAACACAACATAAAAATCCAATGGTTTTGCTTTATTTAGACACGACCATGATGATAATACCATGATTTTCTTTAAAGACCTTATAATACCATGATGATATTACAATCTGACACTTCCACAGTACTTTATTGGATGGGTAGTTAAGATAACCTGATGAAAAATTAACAATAGCAGGCATATGTTTGAAAAGCATAAGCAGAAATTAAATCATGAGCTTTAGAAATAGACAGAAGAGTGCAAAAATACATTTTCATAGAAAAAAATAAGATTGTCTCATATAAATACCCTGCCTTTTCTTATAATGTATGCTGTAACGTTCGTTTTTCATTAATCTTGAGGGCAGACAACTCACATATACAAAACCTTCACCACTTCAGAGCTTTAAAAAAAGCAATCTCACTTCACACAAACATGACATTTATCTCTTTAGTATGCATATAAATCCCAATTTATATTCTGACATTTGACTGCATAGAATCGCAAAGCTAGCCTCAGCTATCAAATCCATTAAAAAAAAAATAATAATAATAATAAATGACCAAATATGATAGGTATTGTCATACACACACATTTTATATTCGTACACGTACAATAAAAAAACATATTGGGGTTATACTGTATTGCTTTGGTCTGTGCTTTTGTTCGAAGTCATCACGTTCAGTTTGTCAAAACCGCACGGGACGCTGTATCAGTGACGGCCACCAGAGGGCGCCATTTGGACGAGCAGCCGCGAGCTCGAGCCCCTTTGTGAAGTTTCATCAGCTCGTTCCTCCCGCGAGCCGTCGATCAGAATCCGAACGCGTCCTCGGCGTCTGCAGCCTCAGCTTCGGCTTTGTCCCAGTTGCTAGGCGACAAGCACTCTTCAGGGTTGAAGTCCTGAGGGTTTACCCCAATGTCCAGCACCTGGGGGTTAGTGCGAGACTCAGCGAGTCTTGGGAGAAAAGCACACAGACAGAAACGCGTGAGAGACTGAATGAGAGAGTGAAAAACACAAGGCAGCAAACATCAGTAGCGGTTCAGATCGTGTTGGGAGCTGTAGAGACCAGGGAAAACATATGCAAAACAGAAACGACACTTTAAATATGCATGGAAAATGTCTCCCTGATCCGGAATTATTCGTTATTTAAAGAGCAAGATAAAATAGCGTTTAGCCTATTTGTAGTATCGCATGTCATAATAAACAAGATTTTATAAACGCTTATATCTAAGATGACATATGGTGATAGCCTACTTCATACATGTCATTCAGTGTTGTTATTGTTAACTAAAACAAATATTAATTGAAATAAAGCGGAAATCTAAATCATTAAAACATCACATCATAAACGTAATCCATGTGACTCCAGTGGTTTAACCTCAGTTTTAAAACATAATTTAGTACCGCTTTATTTACAAAATATTAATCTCCAACGCACGTTCATGAGAGCACCACGACGCATGCGTTATGTGAACGCGCGTTGAAGGTTAATATTTTGTAAAAGCGGTAAATTGTGTTTTTTTGCGCAAACAAAGCACTCGCGTCACTTCATGTAACTGAGGTTAAACCACTGGAGTCACATGATTACGTTAATGATGTCTTTATGATGTGTTAATGATGTGAACTAACCCTTTAAGTTTTTCATTTAATGTTTATATTTTTAAGTACTACAATTAGAAATGTTGCTTTGGCAACTAACAGAAATAAAATAGGTTAAAATCATAGACTGTAAAAAAAAAAATATATATATGGACGTAATGCCAATGGCCGTTGCCATCTTGGCAGCGCGTCACACCCGGATAACTGAAAATGGGCAAAGAGGCGGGACGTGGGTGGAGCTGAGGTGACGTGATGACTAACAGACAGCAGACAAACGACAATCCACCTGTCACTCAAAGTGGCCACGCCCTTAATTATGCAGAACTTTAAGGCTTTATATAACGTAAACGAATGAGTTATAAAAAAACTTCACCCCCCTTACAGTTGTCATGAAGGGCAAAATTAGCTGTATAGACCAAAACCACAATTTGTACCAGGCTGTAAACATGTTTTTTTCTGCTGTAAAGTTGGGCATTTTAACATGGGGCTCAATGAGATTCTGCTCCCTTTTGGAGCCTGTCTCTAGCGGCCAGTCGATGAATTGCAGTTTAAGTCACTTCCGTATTGGCTTCAAGAGAAACTGGGGGAGGTTGCCGCTTAGTTAAAATTGAAGTACTAAAATTACTAAACTTAGCTATAGCCTACAGTCAAACCAAAATTTATTAAGACACCTTCAACATTTTCTCACATTATCACAGTTTATTCACTATGGTTTAGAAAATGGTAATAAAATATAACAAGAACTCAGAGTTAAACTGTGTCAGAACAGTAATGGATTACAATCAACCAATCAGCTGTTAAATTTAAGTACACAATTAGATAATACCAATTTAGGTCAACCAATGACCAAGCAATGCTTCATTTTGTTCAGTCTGTGGTGTAAAAGGTCACATTAGCAATTAAAAAAAAAACACTTAAGCAAAACATGGTCAGGTCAAAGTGTCTGAATAATTTTGGTCCCAAATTTTCATACATTTTACTGGTAGTCCACTGTATGAAGAATTTTTGGGTATAATGTGTCACAGTTTTACTGTATTTTGCTATCCTCACTTACATAAATGAACTATAGTGTCCTGCACCCACTAAATTATATCTGGTGTCTGAATAATTTTTGGTTAGACTATATATATAAAATTATGATTTAATAATTAAATATTATAAATGCCCGCTGGTAAAAATACCAGTCTGGTTTGGGAACTGATTCTTTTAAAGGTCTTTGTAATGAATTTGTCAAAAAGACTCAAATCAGCCTTGATCTTTTGAGTCCTCAGACTGAATCAGTCTATGTAGTTAAAGATTCACACATTCACAACAGAGGTTTCTTAGTATAAAACAAGTATTATTCTTTTAGAACATCAGCTTTCTCTAAGGAATCACTAATAGAATCATAAAGTGGAATTGGAATCACAAACAGAATTGTTACATTCCTTATGATTCCCATTGCTAGACAGAGGTCAAGAATGTTTTATAGGTTGCACAAAATATGCCTAAACCAGCCAGTTGTCTTTTGTTTTTTACTACCCTAAATATAGACACAGAACTCTGTGGATAAATGTCACATCATGTAGTCAAACCTCTGAGGACCTGGAATGAAAACTGGGCTGTGGAAAATAACAAAAAAACAGGAACATCTCTGGGAATATCACTACGGTAACCCTGCCACACAGCCTCGATGCACTTTAGTCAAGGTAGATGCCATATGTTGGGTTTTTTAATGTTTTCAAAAGTCTTGTATGCTGCTCACCAAGGCTCCATTTATTTGATCAGAAATACTGTAAAAACGGTAATATTGTGAAATATTATTACAATTTAAAATAACTGTTTTCTATTTGAATATATTTAAATATGGAATTTATTCCTGTGATCAAAGCTGAATTTTCAGTGTCACATGATCCTTCAGAAATCATTCTAATATGATGATTTGATGCTAAAGAAAAAATTATCAATGTTGAAAACAGCTTCATGTTTTTGTGGAATCCGTGATAAAAAATGTTTTTCCAGAATTCTTTGATGAATAGAAAGTTCAAAAGAATGGCATTTATTTGAAATTGAAATCTTTTGTAACATTATAAATGTCTTTACTGTCACTTTTAATCAATTTAATGCATCCTTGCTGAATAAAACTATTAATTTCTTTTTTTAAAAATCATACAAAAGTCAAACTTGTTCTACTGATAAAATAACAACATAATACAACAAATAACGAGAGTAAGTTCATTTATGAGTGAACTACAGCATCTACCCAGACTGAGGTCCATAGTGACAGACTTTGCGACAAGGCAGTGGTGGGAAACAGACATCTGATCACAAGATGAAATAGGAAGATATGAAGATGATGTTTCTACAGCTCTTGGCAAAGAACCCTGCCATGAAGTCATCAGAATCCACAGAACAGGTGTCTGAAACGGACAGGGTTTTGAGCCATGAGGAGGAACATGCCTGACACAGAACAGATGGACTACTGTATTACACTGTCGTAGATGATGTGAAAGAGTGGATTATGAAGGATGAGGACTACGACAGGCGGATTTCACTACAGCTCAGGTCAATGACATTTTTACCTGTGTTGGACTCAAAACTATCCAGACTGCGGCTGAGGGGGAATAAACAACATCAGCGTGAGAGAAACAGTGACTTCATGTGAGCTGCATGATTAGTCAGCATGTCTTGCGGCTTAGTTTGCTGTCGGTGCCATAATAGAACTTCCACATTTTGATACTTTGATCAACTGTTTTTTAAAGTCGGCATGAAACAGAAGCTGTGATAGTCTTTTCTTCCCTATTGTGATGTATATTTGATTGAAACGGCTTTTAGAACGAGAAAAAAATGTAGGGCGTTTGGTTTGCTATTGGTGGATCTCATGTGAGTGAAGAGAAGAGAGGGAGGGGAAGTTACTTATAATAAATACTGCAATTTTCCCCCCCAAAAAAACAGGAATTGTCCATTTTGATTTCATGGTTACTTTAAATGTCCTAGACCTGCTGATGGAGTTTATTGAGCAGCCCGGTTACCACCAGGCTAATTGAGGTCAGAGTTACAGCAACTGAAGTTGACCTCTCGATCATAGATAAATGAATACAAGACCCCTTTCTGTGTAAGACTAAAGGCATTAAAGGGATAGTTCACACAAAACTGAAAATTCTGTAATTATGTAAGACTTTCGTTCATCTTCGGAACACAGATGAAGATCTTTTTGATGAAATATGAGAGCTTTCTGTCCCTCCGTTGACAGCTACGCAGCTACCACTTTGACCCTTCAAAAAGTTCATAAAAAGATTGTAAAACGAATCCATATGAATTGAGTGGTTTAGTCCAAATTTGACTCGATCACTTTATATAATGAACAGATTTAATTTATGCTTTTATTCACATATTTACATTGATCAGCGAACATAAACAGAAGCTCAACCGAACCTGCTTGGCACGCAAGAACAAACCTCATTGGTTCTTGCTGAAGCTCAAACGTGATGCGTAACACCAGAATGAACCTCATTGGTTCTTGAGGAAGCTCAAACACGAGAATGAACCTCATTAGTTCTTGCTGAAGCTCAAACGTGATGCGTAACACGAGAATTAACCTCATTGGTTCTTGCTGAAGCTCAAACGTGATGCGTAACACGAGAATGAACCTCATTGGTTCTTGCTGAAGCTCAAACGTGATGCGTAACACCAGAATGAACCTCATTGGTTCTTGCTGAAGCTCAAACATGATGCGTAACACGAGAATGAACCTCATTGGTTCTTGCTGAAGCTCAAACGTGATGCGTAACACAAGAATGAACCTCATTGGTTCTTGCTGAAGCTCAAACGTGATGCGTAACACGAGAATGAACCTCATTGGTTCTTGCTGAAGCTCAAACGTGATGCGTAACACGAGAATGAACCTCATTGGTTCTTGCAGAAGCTCAAACATGATGCGTAACACCAGAATGAACCTCATTGGTTCTTGCGGAAGCGCAAACATAATGCGTAACACCAGAATGAACCTCATTGGTTCTCACGTCAAGCGAACATGCTTGAGCTTCCGTCATATAAAACGATCGAGTTTCTTCAGAAATTTTGGACTAAACCGCTCAATTCATATGGATTAGTTTTACGATCTCTTTATGAAGTTTTTGAAGCGTCAAAGTGGTAGTTGTGTAGCTGTCAACGGAGGAACAGAAAGCTCTCATATTTCATCAAAAAGAACTTCATTTGTGTTCTGAAGATGAACAAAAGTCTTACGGGTTTGGAACGACATGAGGGTGAGTAATTAATGACAGAATTTCCATTTTTGGGTGAACTATCCCTTAAACCATTATTAGTGGTGTTTGACTACTACTATTGCTCACATTTAGGGTTAAAGATTTGAACAAACTCCCAAGCATTAAACTTGAAGCGTATAAAGTGTATAACCAGTGTTGTTATTGTTAACTAAAACTATTAAAAATTGTTTTCAGTACCTGAAGTAAAGCTTTACTTAAACTTTAGTAACTGACACAAATTGAAGTACTAAAATTACTAAAATAAAAATAAGCTAAATACAAATATTTAAAAGCTAATGGAACTGACAAAAGTACACATTTACTAAAAAATTACAATAATACATGAAACTTTAAAAATGCAAAAATAATTACAATAAAACAAATACTATCCACACAAGGTTTTCTTATTTAAATACATAGTAAATAACAAATAATAGAATATTCACAATCTTAAAATATACAGCACCATCTACTCTACTTAACCTCAACACTGCAAATAATGCAACTTTAAAATGTGTTTCTTTATATTGGACCAAGAGGTCAATCTGACATTTAGATCTTCTATGGTTGGATGTAGCCATTTTATTTTATTTTTGCATCAAGCATACAGTGATGTACAGAAATGGTCAATTATGACCATAATATCTCTCAGCCCACTGTGTTTTGGATGATAAACCATCACTAAATGCTAAAACAGCTTTGGGGTTTGATGGAAAGCACTTCAATAGTCTTTAATCAGAGATTTACTCGATCCCCAATTCATCCTTGATTGGAAAAGTTCTTGCATGTCAGAGATCTAGAGCGTCTCTCCTCACACTTACAGGGTGAAAGCATGTTAAATGGAGATTAACGAAGTACTGCGTTTGATTAAAAGCCAACGCTTTTAATTACTGCTCACGACAAATAATCAGCGCCGAGCGGAGATGGACTGAACCCCCTCTGCTGTAAAACAGCTCATCTCATGCCGGTTAATCTCTTGGGAACGGCACTCTGTGTGTGTGTCTGGATGAATAATGACCATCATTACAAATCGTTAAACAGCTGTTGTTTGGTTTGCAGAATAAAATGACTGTTAATTAGTGTCATTACGATGCCATGGTATGCACATAATAGTCATTTAAAACATGACCTAATCATTCAGCATGGCAACTGTATGGTCTGTGTGTATAGGCAAGCAGGAACTTGCCTATTATCCCAATAAAAATCATATTCTTTTAAAGGGCTCGTATTACAAGGAATCCAATTATCCTTAATATTTTGAAATTAATGCTGAAGTTTGTAATTTTCCAATTTTAAAATACAATCTCCTGTCTGAGCTGAATGTGTAGAGACAGTTATAAGTAAACAACTTGTATTCTGTGGCAATATCAAAGCACATGTCAAATTCAAGGGTCCATAAAAAATGGCTGGTTGAGTAAAAACGGTTAAAAATTTGGTTTTTGTTAGAGGTTTAGATTGTGTACCATTCGCCATTGTCAGATTTAACGCAACCCTGAACATGTCCGAGAAACACCACCCTGAACTTGGCTGACGATGCAATATGGCTCATTCTATATTTTGCCATATGCAAAGTTCAAGGGTCTATAAAAAAGACGTATGAAGTTAAAAATGTTTAAGATTTAGATTTTTGTAGACTGTGTTAGACTGTGTTTCATCTCCTATTGTTATATTTAATGCCACCTTGAACATGGCCGTGAAACGCCACCACAAATTGGGCAGAGGATGCAGTATGATGGCTTGTTCTGTATTATGCCACGTTCAAGCGTCCATAAAAAAAGATTGATATAATAAAAATGTTTAAACTTTGGATTTCATTAGAGACTTAGACTGATTATCATCTCCAATTATCAGATTTTATGCACACATAAGCAAGGCTGAGAAAAGCTGCCCCGAATTGGGCAGAGGATGCAATATGATTGCTCATTCTGTATTATCCCCATGTCCATAAAAAAAGATTGATACAGTACTTATTTGCATCTTATGAATAAGCTCAGCAAAGCACTGTTATTATTTCTCACTTAAAAAAAAAAAGTTAAACATGGATTTTCTGAAACTTGAGCATTTAAATGTGGCATTCTGCTTTTCAGGAGCAGCGTTATTGAGATGTCAACCAGGGAAAGTCTACTGAGAAACAGTTTGACAAATTGTTACACAGATTTCTGCACCTCTGTGTCGACTTAAGATGTCTTTTTCTTTTCTATGAAACACAGGAACTGTGAGTGGAGCATAAAAATAGTCTGGTTTATGTAAGACCAACCAAAAAGAGTTTATTCTCAGAGCTGAACACGTCCATCACAAATACCGCTGTGGTCACATAACGGAGCGCCAGGAATAGTCGTGCCCTATACTCCACATCTGTGCTAAAGTTACAGTAAGCTCTATTAAAATTCACTGTGCATGGTGTTACGGCGTAAAAGAGATTATTCCAGATATAATTTTACTAACCTTGAGAAAGCCTCATCTAGACCATCCTCAAGTTCCTGCAAAAGACAGAGATTTAAGAGTTCTCATTAATACAGCCAAAACTAATGTGCAGTTGAACACACTGCCTTATTTAAAAAGTGAAATATTAATATAAATTAATTTATAAATAAATAATTAATTTTATAATTAAAGCATTGGCATGTAAACTAAACAAATATTGTTGATGCTTTAATAACTAAAATAATAAATTCATGAATTAATTAGGATCAGTGAGTTGTGGTGGTTTTCTCCTGTCAATACTGCTGTTTGACATATTCAGTACCAGATCTATTATGGATAAAGATTTTAATTAAGTCTAATTATTATTATTGAATTATTCAGATCAGTTTGTGAAGTACCTTGACTTATGGATATTCTGACACATGTATGATATATGCCTAAGAAGTGCATTTGGTGTGTGGGTGGGTGTGTGTGTGTGTGTGGGTGTGTGTGTGTGTGTGGGTGTGTGTGTGTGTGTGTGTGTGTGTGTGTGTGTGTGTGTCTTACCCATACAGTGTTGTTGTTCTCTGTGCTGAGGTTAGGTACAGGGTGTGTGGCGTCTTTTCCTGAATGATCTTTTACTCCACATTCAAAGTCCAGTAGATCCCCAGTGGCCACCTCTACACACACAATAAAAATAATGATAATGACAAAATATATATATATATATATATATATAGAGATATATAGAGATATAGATAAATAAAACTAAATAAGTACAAACAAATAAATGCAAAAACGAACAAATAAATAAATGTAAAAAAATAAATGTATTTGAGCAAAATACAGTAAAAAAAAACTTAATAATGTGAATTTTTTTTAATTTTTATAATAACTCTTTTCTACTTGAATATATTTTAAAAATCTAATTTATTCCTGTGATGCAAAGCTGATTTTTCAGCAGCCATTAATCTGTGCAATAAATTGAATGGATGGATGGATGGATGGATAGACGGACCAATGGATGGATGGATGGATGGACAGACGGACAGACAGACAGATGGATGGATGGACCGATGGATGGACCGAATGATGGATGGATGTGGTTCCTAATTCTGATTGAAGCTGTTGACCAATTACTCTGTTTCTTGGCAATCATAACCAGCTTAGAGTTAGGCTAACGAACTACATAACTTGGCAGATTTATTTATTAATTTAATTGCACTTATTATAGGCTCAGACCTCCTGGAGCAACACAGTGTGATCACACACACAATGGTTATAGCTCATAAATCAACCCAAACAGTATATTTTCACATCTCCACACCTGCAGTGATCATACAGATCTGTCCATGTAGAGAATGAATCAACACTCTTCTCAACATCAAGCCGTGACACGCTTCACAGACTCCAGTCAAACAAAAGCACTATCACATCACCTCCCTGCCTTCATTCTGCTCCTATCCTGAGCCGTTAAACGTGTCCATCTCTGTCCTGATCTCATATTTCATGAGCAGAGATCAGCCGCTGTGTGTGTGTGTGTGTGTGTGTGTGTGTGTGTGTGTGTGTGTGTAGGCTAAAAGAATCATGTTTCTGGTATCTGATGGGATTTACGAACACACAGTCCTTTATTCATGCACACACACGTCTGTCTCATGGCACACGGATCACTGATCCTCAAGGGTTCATTCGTTCACTGAACTCTGCCGTCCAAGATTATTTCTGTAACCTGGCAACATGAGAACCATCCAGGGTCCTATGGCACCCTTACAAAAAAGTACCACGGTCCAGTGATGGTGTCAGATGATAATACCTGGGTCTTTAAGTAGTACTGTAAGATACTTTATAGATGAAATGAACTAATCTAATAATTGATGATCTTTACAGTGGAACTGAATCAACTGCCCAAATGCATTATTGTCCTATTTTCACTGTAAAGCTGCTTTGAAACATTCTGTACGGTAAATAAAGGTGACTTGACTTTGAAGAATGGCATGGTATTATCATCTAAATCTTTGCTGAACGGCTCAAAGGAGATTAGGTTGGCATGTTGTGACCAAAAAACCTGTACAAACTTAATTAGCACTACCAAGCAACAAAGAGTAAACTTAAAACAACAATTTATTGTGCCTTTCCAATGTCCAACAGTAAACACATCTAGAATTGGATTGATCACACCAACAGAGAATACACTACCACCCCAAAAGTTTGGGGTCGGTGAGATTTTTTAATGTTTTATAATGAAATAATCAGCCTTATGGTCACCAAGGCTGCATTTATTTGATCAAAAATACAGTAAAAACTGTAATACTGTGAAATATTATTACAATTTCAGGGCTCCAGACTGCTACCCTTTTTCCTGCCGGTGCAGGAAAATGAATACTATGGTATTATAATCATGTTTCCAGTGATAAATATTTGTCTCTGTGTGACACAACACAATCAGAGCCAATAAGAACCCATGTCAGTTATGTGGAGATGGATTTTAAACCAATGAGATTCCACTGTGGGCGGAGCTACAGAGCACAGCACCATAGAAATAGAACACAAATGATTGACAAAATGCCCTGTAGATTGTCGCATTTAATGGCTGGTTAGGAAAAAATGCGTAGATTTAAAAGGAAGATTTACATGTGTGTGAGTGTGAGTGAGTGTGTGTGTGAGTGTGTGAGTGTGTGAGTGTGTGTGTGTGTGTGTGTGTGTGTGTGTGTGTGTGTGTGTGTGTGTGTGTGTGTGTGCGTGCGCGTGTGTGTTCACCTCCTCCTTTCGCGCTGCCCAGACTGGCTGAACTCTCGGACTGAGAGCTGCTGGCCACCTCTCCATCTGATCCACATTTCACCTGCTTCTCTTTCTCTGAAAACAAGGGTTTAAAAACAGAAATGTGAAGCTTGTATTATTGTTAACATACTTACATTAAACATTCAGTTCTTTACTTGACCTGTGAAATTCTAAATTCTTTTTGCTTATCATCTGATAATTTAAACTATTTATGACATGAGACAGTTGAGGTTGAGGTTGTCAAATGCCAAATGCAAGCAATAAATAAATAAATAAAATTAAATGAATAAATGCAATAAAAAAAGCATAAATAAAAAATAAATCCATCCCCCAATAAATAATATTCATGATTCAAAAATTCACTAAATAAATAAATATATATAATATAAAATATATAAAATATTTTTATGGAGATTTTTTCATTTATATTTCAGGTTTAAGTATATATAAATATGAATGGTCACCACTATTCAAGAGTAAGGAAATTATTTTAATAATTTTACTTGATGGTTAGATTACATCATCAAACATTTTGTTGAAAATGGTATGTTTTCAAAATAAGCAAAAACAGGAACAAAGCAAGCACATCACCGACAAAAATATGCTCAAAGTTGGGTGCTCGACAAAAGAAATATGCAAAAAGTTTTAATAGTGGACTCAAACACGGGTCGAGCAACACAGGCTCTTCGTCAGACTATTAAAAACTTTTTCAACAAACCTTCATACTCACAGAATCACATGACCTTTTAAAAAAAAATCATGGAACACAAAAGCAAAAGAAAAATACTAAATACTAAATGTGAAATTTAATGTTAAACATGCATTAATAATAATAATAATAACAAAAATATAATACCTGCATCAACCAAGAAAAAAAATCTAGAAAAATCTTCATTTAATCCCCTAGGTGGTATAGTTTCTAATGTATAAATCCAAAAGGTCTCCCGTTTCAAAAGTAAATTATTAATGTCACCTCCAAGCCGTGGATATTTAATTACTTCTAATCCTACATATTGTAAGGTAGAGACCGAATGTCTAAAATTGTGACCCTGGACCACAAAACCAGTCATAAGTTGCACGGGTATATTTGTGGCAATAGCCAACAATACACTGTATGGGTCAAAATTATCCATTTTTCTTTTATGCCAAAAATCATTAGGATATTAAGTAAAGATCATGTTCCATGAAGATATTTTGTAATTTTGCTACCGTATATATATTAAAAATGTATTATTATTAGTAATATGCATTGCTAAGGACTTCATTTGGACAACTTTAAAGGTGATTTTCTCAATATTTAGATTTTTTTGCACCCTCAGATTCCAGATTTTCAAATAGTTGTATCTCGGCCAAATATTGTCCTATCCTAACAAAGTTTATTTATTCAGCTTTCAGATGATGTATAAATCTCAATTAAAAAAAAAATTGACCCTTATGACTGGTTTTGTGGTCCAGGATCACAATTAGCAAAGTGCTGAGCTACCGGACTTTTGAAATCTTGGTTTCTGATAGCGCAACGATGTTCAGAAATACGGGTTGTTAAAGGTCTACTAGATTATATATTTTGGAGCTTTGGTGTGCCGACTTTTTTTCTTCTATTTTTGTGTTTTCAAAATAAACAGTACCAGCATGAATAAATAGAATACATTTCTAATAATTTGGCATACAGTATGAGGTTTAAAATGGTTAAAAGATTTCAACTTTCATCATCTTTGACATCCTTATTGGTCACTGACCCAGTTAATTTTATATATTTATTTATCAGCACACCATTTTTATCTTGAAAATTTGATTCATATGCTTTCATATATATTAATATTTAAAAGTTTGTTAAATATGTATTAATGAAAGTTATTATAAAGAATGAGGTCAGTGAGTATAAATGTGCATCAGTCCAGAAGAAGCCAGCCCTAAACGTACATTTGAATATTGAACACATGTAGCACTAAACTGTGCCGTGGACTTGATCTCTGCCTGAATGAACGAAATGGAAATGAAACATCCTAAATCACTATCAAAGTCCTGGATGCTCAGAGAGCCACCTTTTATGAGGAAGTGTGTATTCTGTCTATAGTAGAGCTCTAAAGAGGGAAGTCATGAGTGCGCTGATGTTCTTAGATCTTATTCCTGCAGTATCATTATGGTGTTTTTGGTACTTCTCTGTGTGGTTACCACAGTGATAAACCATCACAATAAAGGTGTTTTAAAGTGCCCCTATTATGGATTTTTGAAAATTACCTTTCATGTAGTGTGTAACATAGCTCTAAGTGAATGAATACATCCTGTAAAGTTTATGTAAATCTGTAAATCTGTCCTGTAAATCTGAAAGTGCACCGTATATAAAGTTATCGTCTCTCAAAAGTAAGAGTTGACTCTGAGTCAATTGAACGAATCGTTTTTGAAACGAATCACAAGCCGTTTCGTTGTGACGTCAAGACGAAACATTAGCATATTGCCCGTCCACTTATTGCCCGCGCAGACACCAGGGAAAACCACCTCAAACACTGCAGCGAATATTGGATAGCATCATGTGGAGAAGACGCTGTGCTCTACAATGTGTTTATTGTGTTTCATATTGTGTAGGTCTCTGGCTAACCGGCTAACTCATGTTATTACTGTCTTACTAAAATACTTCTGCTAATCAGCTGTGGGCCACTATTACCTAAAACTGTGTCTATTAATGCAGATTGTCTGTCGTTCTTACTACTTTGAGTAAAGATAAAGGATGGAGCAAGATTTGTTTTGCATACATTTGTTACATCAGTCATTGTTATCATCACTCATTTCACTGTTATTGATACAGTTCCCGCATGTGCACCGCAATAAATTAGAAACACACATACACACACACACACAGACGCACACTTGTTAATGCTGATGGTGAGGAATTACAGTTGAAACATCTCATAATGTACCTCAAACTGAGTAGCATCACTGAGAAACGTCCTGCTCAAAGTTCGGGTTGAATAACTAGTTCTTCCAATGTTTCATCATTGATTCAGACTCGCGCTGGGATTGATGTAAAATCGACGTCATCATTACTGTCTTTACAGTGTGTACTATCGCTGAGCTTTAGGAAGCCTCCGGACGGAGCTGGAGTTCAGTTATGGTAATGGGCGTTTGTTTCCGAAATACGCACTGTCCGCGGTAGACCAATCACAACAGACTGGTCTGTCTGGCCAATCAGAGCAGAGTAGGCTTGTGGAAAGGAGGGATTTAGAGAGACTGATTCATGCATCGAGTCGTTTGAGAATTATTGAACATTGTGTTGATGTGCAATGTATATTATGAGAATTATTATTATTATTTTTTGACCTTTGATGCATGTAAACCTGTTGTTGAAACTTTAAAATAGCATAATAGGGGCACTTTAATTCACTCTCTAAACCTCAGAAGGTAGTGAACTGGAATGGCCAATTTATGTCCATATATCAGCTCAAAATCTTTAGATTTACATGTTGTCATGAAATAAATAAACTGATAAATCTCATCACATGCATCACTTTTGAATTAAAACTTAAACACACCATGATGCACAGGCACCACACTTTTCAGGACCATAAAAATTCACTAAGGAAGTATGTCTTTGTGTCATTTGTTTATATTTTAGACCCTGCAGTAAAAGCCATTGAGAGGGAGGAAGAGGGATTCTGGGTTTGAGTTCTGCCAGATGATCGGTTCCTGCAGCGAACCGCCAGGTACAGAGAGCTGAAATGAGTAAATCTCCACAGGCCTCAGGACGGACACACACACACACACACACACACACACACACACACACACACACACACACACACACACACACACACACACACACACACACACACACACACACACACACACACACACACACAGGCATGTTCAAACATGCAGTAAATTGCATATATGTTCGACAGGAGCTGCTCTACTTCCCCTGCACTAAAATCTCTTTCTTGTCCTCTATCCCTGCATGAAATAAAGAAAATATACAGTTGTATATACTAATTGGTCTACAAGCCAGTGCCATTTTTAAAATCATAAATACACGCACATTCATAAGGCTGGGGCAATATAGATAAAAAAAATAATATCTTGGTATTTTTCAACTATATTTATGTATTTGCTCTGAAACTACTTTAAAAGGGTGTTTTTGCCAATGAAATTCAAAATGTATGATGCAAGAAATAAACAAGTAAAAATTCTAGTTTAAAATAATAAATGCATGTTTTCCAGGCAGACAGCTTTACACTAAATAAATAAAATATCATATTAATAAATTATTAATATTTATTATTTAATAAATATATATGTATAAATATAGACATACTGGCATATTTACACACTAAATTATTTTAAAATGCTTCTGTAAACATTATTGATGCAATCAAATCAGAATTTAGTTGTTGAATTTTTTGTTTGATTTTGCAAGTGTTTCATTGAAAAGAATGAATTAAACCTACTGACATTTACTAGCGCTATTAAAACATTTCTTAAAGAGGACGTATTATGCTTTTTTTTTTTCCATGTTCAACTTTCTTTAGTGTGTAATGTTGCTGTTTGAGCTTAAAAAAGTCATTTCAAAGGGAGTTATTCTTCATATCAGTGTCACTGTTTCTGAACTCCCTGAAACGCCTCCATTGTAGTCTTGAGTTTTGTTCCGGGAACGAACACGTCACAATATTCCTAATTTAAATAATTCCCGCTTAAGCCATATGCAGAATAAAGGGGCGGGGCCTGGTTGAGTTAGTTAGTAGTGTGTTAAAACTCACGGTTATGGTAAGGGGCGGAACATTTCCCAAACACTCAAAGCAGCTGACCAATCACAACACACTGGTCAAGCCGACCAATCAGAGCACACTGTGCTTTTCAGAAGGATGGGCTTCATAGAGACAGGAACTAAACAGAACGCTACTGACAGACTGAGAAGAGGAGCTGCAAAATATGTGAAAAATAAGGTGTTTATTGAACATTCAAGCATGAAAAACTAAGACTTCTTAAAAGGGCATAATGGGTCCTCTTTAATGAATTAATAGTCAAAGGAAGGATAAAAAAGGATCTCAATCAGCCCAACACAACATTAACCAATAACGTGAGTTTGGGAGAAGCTATCGTTTTTTTACGACCAATAGCAGATGAAGGGAGTGCTTGTTAAACCTGTTTGAAAACAGCCATTATTTTTGGACTTTAGTTTGGTGAGCTAGAGTGTGGAAATTACACACTTCAGCTTTAAGTAGGACACATGTGATTTTGTGCTCAGCCCATAACAAGACAGAAAGATAAACAAGAGTTGTGCTGGGATGACTGAAGTCGTCGTACCTTCTTTAGCAGCCTGCCAAAACTCAAATGCCACACGGAAAGCCTGAGCCACCGTTAACGTCACCGCCTGAGCCTGAGACAGATGGGGAATAGGGAAGAGAGGTTTAAGTGCCACATCTCTTGTCATGGGGAGAAAAACAGTGCATTTGGTATCCGTTTCTCTGTCAGAGGAAGTGTGGTCTTAACGTATAATTCTATTTATAGACAGAAGGAAAGACAGGGAGTGTCTCTGACACAGACATATGAACACACACTCACCACTTTCCTCTTGGTGCAGAGGTACGCGTGACACTCCAGTGTTTCGTTCCGTTGACTCTGAGCGATGTAGGCGAACACTTTGTCATGCATCTTATCGGCTGTGCAGTACGATATCCTACAGACAACAAATAAGCTGTCAATCTAAAGACAACTATGTAAAAATAAATATTACATTTTTTCTATACCATTATTCTTCCATATACTACTGTACAAAAGTTTTGGGGCCAGTACCAATTTTTTTAGAAAGAAATTAATACTTTTATTCAGAAAAGATGCATTAAATTGATAAGTGAAAGTAAAGATATTTATCATGTTTCAAATAAATGCTGAAATCTCTATTCATCAAAGAACCATGAAAAAAATATATCAGTTTACACAAAAATATGAAGCAGCACAACTGTTTTCAACATTGATAATAATCAGAAATGTTTCTTAAGCAGCAAATCAGAAAATTCACAAATTCAGCTTTGATCACAGGAATAAATTACACTTTAAAATATATTATAATAGAAAACAAAATATAGAATAGAATATTAAAAGAAAATTGAATATTCAAAAAGAAAACAGTTACTTTAAATTGCAATAATATTTCACAATATTACCGTTTTTACATTATATAGACACCGATCAGGCATAACATTATGACCACTGAGAGGTGAAGTGAATAACACTGATTATCTCTTCATCACGGCACCTGTTAGTGGTTGGGATATATTAGGCAACCAGGGGAGCATTTTGTCCTCAAAGTTAATGTGTTAGAAGCAGGAAAAATGGGCAAGCGTAAGGATTTGAGCGAGTTTGACAAGGGCCAAATTGTGATGGCTAGACGTCTGGGTCAGTGCATCTCCAAAACTGCAGCTCTTGTGGGGTGTTCCCGGTCTGCAGTGGTCAGTATAAAAAGTGGTCCAAGGAAGGAACAGTGGTGAATCGGCGACAGGGTTCTGATAGAAAGGTGTCAGAATACACAGTGCATCACAGTTTGTTGCGTATGGGGCTGCATAGCCGCAGCTGACCCCTGTCCACCGCCGAAAGCACCAACAGTGGGCACGTGAGCATCAGAACTGGACCACGGAGCAATGAAAGAAGGTGGCCTGGTCTGATGAAAAATGGGCATGAATTTTGTGATTCATTCAAATGAATCACGTTTTCTTTTACATCATGTGGATGGCCGGGTGCGTGTGCGTCGCTTACCTGGGGAACACATGGCACCAGGATGCACTATGGGAAGAAGGCAAGCCGGCGGAGGCAGTGTGATGCTTTGGGCAATGTTCTGCTGGGAAACCTTGGGTCCTGCCATCCATGTGGATGTTACTTTGACACATACCACCTACCTAAGCATTGTTGCAGACCATGTACACCCTTTCATGGAAACGGTATTCCCTGGTGGCTGTGGCCTCTTTCAGCAGGATAATGCACCCTGCCACAAAGCAAAAATGGTTCAGGAATGGTTTGAGGAGCACAACAACGAGTTTGAGGTGTTGACTTGGCCTCCAAATTCCCCAGATCTCAATCCAGTCAAGCATCTGTGGGAAGTGCTGAACAAACAAGTCCGATCCATGGAGGCCCCACCTCGCAACTTACAGGACTTAAAGGATCTATATATATATATATATATATATATATATATATATATATATATATATATATATATATATATCTCTATATATATATATATATACATATACATACATACATATATATATATATATATATATATATATACATACATACACACACACACACACACATACATACATACAATTTATCAATTTATATATAAATATATACATATATTATATATGAAAAAAATTATATATAAAGTCAGCTTCAAATATCTAAGACCACAAGTGTAAATGCAAGTTTTGCATTACACATTTTATTATCAGCATAATGATAAAAATGATCACATCTCACATGAACAAAACCTGATAATCATGTTCTTTAACATGATCGGAGACACTCCAGCAACTAAAGCAAGAACTGGACGTGAAGCTGCTCACATGATCAATTACACATATTTACTGTCATTTGGTCAGTGATCTAAAACTTAAAATATTTCCGATTATCTACTAGGGGGAAAAAAAAAAAATCCAGATGTCTCAGATTGGTCTCTATCCAGTATAACACACCCACTACCTGTGTACATTATCCACCACTAAATCACTCACACACACACACCCGTATACAGCAGAGCATGATGTCACCTCCTCTGAGATATAAAAACGTCTACAAGCAGTGCTGTGTTCTCTATGTTCAACACTCCATCAGCACTCAGACAGAAAGCTGACCCACCAAACCATAACACACACCCACACCCACACGTGGGATAGTTTGTCTATGACTGCATGGTCTCTGGTTTCCTGTTGACATCTCTCTGTAAAGTGCAGCAAACTCATTAACTCCTCCAGTGTTGATTTCTCCCCTCGGCCTTGAGTGACAGCTGGCTCAGCCAGCCTGGCTCGGACCCACAGCAGGAGGGGCGGGACTAATGATGGATGACCACCATCTGTCCTGTTTCACATTTAAATACTCACACACATTCTTAACAGACACGTGAAAAAGCGTTCTCTGACTCACACACACTTCTGTCTGACTAGGATCAGTGTAGTTTATGCTAATTTAAAAAAAAAAAAAAAACAGGGTCAGAATTAAATTCTCTATTAAGGGGACAATATTTGCACCCTGGAATCGATTTCCAATGACAAATGTTTTACCTATATAAGGGCAATTTTTATAATCACCTTATTAAATCTACCTGTGTTGTCTTTTAATGTCAAATTCTTAAAGGATTAGTTCACTTCAAAATGAAACTTTCCTGATAATTTGTCTTTCTGAGATGTGTCTTTCTTTCTTCAGCCGAAAAGAAATTAAGTTTTTTGAGGAAAACATTCCAGGATTTTTCTCCACATAATGGACTTCTATAGCAACCAACAGTTGAAGGTCCAAATCAATGCAGTTTCAAAGGCTTCGAAGGGCTTCAGAGGCTCTGCACGATCCCAGCTGAGGAACAGGGTCTTATCTAGCGAAACCATCGGTCATTTTCTAAAGAAAATAAACATTTATATACTTTTTAACCTCAAATGCGCGACTTCGGTATGACGCCATCATGTCAGAAAGGTCACGGCTGTGACGTACGTTGAAGTACCCTTGCCCTTTACAAAAATAAAAGTAAAACAACAATGTCAGACAATTTTAAAGTTGGAGGAGAACATGAGATGGAGTTTTTCGGCACTGGGTCGGTACTTCCACCTACATCACGCATGACCTTTCCGACGTGATGACGTCATACGCCGTGAAGAAGAACAACATTGAAGTCGCGCATTTGAGGTTAAAAAGTATATAAATGCTTATTTTTTTTTAGAAAATGACTGATGGTTTCGCTAGATAAGATCCTATTCCTCAGCTGGGATCGTGTAGAGCCCTTTCAAGCCATTCGAAGCGATTTGAAACTGCATTGATTTGGACCTTCAACCCACTGGCTGCCATTGAAAACCATTATGTGGAGAAAAATCCTGGAATGTTTTCCTCAAAAAACCTGATTTCTTTTCGACTGAAGAAAGAAAGACATGAACATCTTGGATGAGATGGAGGTGAGTAAATTATCAGGAAATTTTCATTTTGAAGTGAACTAATCCTTTAATTTAACCAATTACTTCAATCAATCAGAATACTATAGACTATCACTGTCACCAATAAAATTGTATTAATATCAACAAAAGCCATCTTTACACTGCAAAGGTGGAGCAGAAGCTGCATCTGACATGGCATTTATTTTTCATTACATGGCATTTATGTTTATTTATGACTGTGTAATGCTGCTCAAAGGTGACATATGTGTATTTCATTATTTAAACAGCCTACATAAAGTACATAAATTATAAAATTAATTACAGGGTAGGGCTGTAATATTATGATAAGAACCATTATTGTTGCTCTTGATGCTCTTGATCTTGTAATAATGATTGTTAATGTTGATTAATAGAACATGTTAAATCTTAACATTTAGGCTGCATTGTCTTTTTCCTTTTGATTTTAGGGTGAAATGAAACCTGGACATGTTTTCATGAGAATTACCCACATAACTGGAGTATTGCTGGTGTAACTTCTCCCTCATGTTTATTCATTACACACACCACAGACTCTGAGCGCACTGAGCGCGTGCGAGGTTCCAATAATAGCTGCGGTCCCAGGTGAGGGTCAGAGAGTGTCTGTCTGAGCCTCAGAGACACTAAAACAGATCGATAGAGGATCCTGACACAAACATCTCTCTCCCTCTCTGTCTTTATGAAAACACAGCAATCTTCAGGTCGCACTGCTCTAAATGATGGATGGCAGAATTTCAGGGGGCAACAAACACTCCTCTCTTTTTTTATTGCAAGAGAGAGAAGGTAAGCTATCAAAAACCAGTACATATACAGTTTTAGCTTTAGTCATTTTGTTCATTTATTCATTCCTTTTTTTATATATATCTCTCCATTTTCTTCCACTCTAGATCGGGGTACCCTGAACTTAGTGATTCAGGTTATATTTTTTATTTCTTATGAACATTTTAATTCCTTTTCTGTTACTATTGTGTATGAAATGTGCTATATAAATACACTTGCCTTGCATTATATATATATATATATATATATATATATATATATATATATATACACACACACTCACCTAAAGGATTATTAGGAACACCTGTTCAATTTCTCATTAATGCAATTATCTAATCAACCAATCACATGGCAGTTGCTTCAATGCATTTAGGGGTGTGGTCCTGGTCAAGACAATCTCCTGAACTCCAAACTGAATGTCAGAATGGGAAAGAAAGGTGATTTAAGCAATTTTGAGCGTGGCATGGTTGTTGGTGCCAGACGGGCCGGTCTGAGTATTTCACAATCTGCTCAGTTACTGGGATTTTCACACACAACCATTTCTAGAGTTTACAAAGAATGGTGTGAAAAGGGAAAAACATCCAGTATGCGGCAGTCCTGTGGGCGAAAATGCCTTGTTGATGCTAGAGGTCAGAGGAGAATGGGCCGACTGATTCAAGCTGATAGAAGAGCAACTTTGACTGAAATAACCACTCGTTACAACCGAGGTATGCAGCAAAGCATTTGTGAAGCCACAACATGCACAACCTTGAGGCGGATGGGCTACAACAGCAGAAGACCCCACCGGGTACCACTCATCTCCACTACAAATAGGAAAAAGAGGCTACAATTTGCACGAGCTCACCAAAATTGGACAGTTGAAGACTGGAAAAATGTTGCCTGGTCTGATGAGTCTCGATTTCTGTTGAGACATTCAGATGGTAGAGTCAGAATTTGGAGTAAACAGAATGAGAACATGGATCCATCATGCCTTGTTACCACTGTGCAGGCTGGTGGTGGTGGTGTAATGGTGTGGGGGATGTTTTCTTGGCACACTTTAGGCCCCTTAGTGCCAATTGGGCATCGTTTAAATGCCACGGCCTACCTGAGCATTGTTTCTGACCATGTCCATCCCTTTATGACCACCATGTACCTATCCTCTGATGGCTACTTCCAGCAGGATAATGCACCATGTCACAAAGCTCGAATCATTTCAAACTGGTTTCTTGAACATGACAATGAGTTCACTGTACTAAAATGGCCCCCACAGTCACCAGATCTCAACCCAATAGAGCATCTTTGGGATGTGGTGGAACGGGAGCTTCGTGCCCTGGATGTGCATCCCACAAATCTCCATCAACTGCAAGATGCTATCCTATCAATATGGGCCAACATTTCTAAAGAATGCTTTCAGCACCTTGTTGAATCAATGCCACGTAGAATTAAGGCAGTTCTGAATGGCGAAAGGGGGTCAAACACAGTATTAGTATGGTGTTCCTAATAATCCTTTAGGTGAGTGTATATATATATATATATATATATATATACACACACACACACACACACACACACACACACACACACACACACACAATTAAAGGGGGGATCCAATGCTATTTCATGCATTCTGACTTATTTACACTGTTAAAGAGTTGGATTCATGGCCAAAATTATAAAAAAAAGAGTTGGACGTATGAGTTGGAGTGTTTCTGTGCCAAATACACTCCTTCAGGATTCGAACAAGTTTCGGAAAGTTTTTTTCGAGTATGGCCCTGTATGACGTCATAAAGGCCGGAATTCCTTGTATGGGCACTTCTCCCAGATGAGCACACACACGTCAACCAGAGCGAGAGCAAGAGCATGTCCATCAACGAGCTTCGTCCGGGTTACAGAAGCCGTCGGCAGCGCTGTCATTTTGTGTTTAGACCACGAAATCAACAGTCACTAAAGAAGTGTGTTTCTGGTTGTGAGGAAAAGATAACCTTGTTCAGCTTCACAAATAACCCAGCGTTAAGGAAACAGTGGATGCAGTTTGTTTTTCCAGGAAACAGTGGATGCAGTTTGTTTTTCCGGAGAAGCAACGGAGTTCTGCAAGATCTGCCCGATCATGAGTGGAAACCGCAGGCGGCGAGTGAAACTGCATCAAATGTCTGTGTTTTGTTGGCAATCGGCATGTAAGTGCATATAATGTAAACAACACTAAAGTATAGTGAATCGAAAGTGATCCAGGGATAATGCCATGATGTATTTCGTGTGTGTGTGTGTGTGTGTGTGTGTCATAGGTTTGTGTGTGCTTGTGACTCTTTAGCTCCGCCCACTGCACGCCTCCACGAGCTCGGCTGTTTTCGGAAAGAATCGGTACAGCGTATGTGTCTTTTATAAATATGATAAAACTAAAGACTCTTCTGAGATATGAAGAATGCAATACTACTCTATAGGTACTCAAGATTAACACGTGTGAAACTGTGTGTGTTATGTACCCTTTAAGAAACATCATGAATATCACAATGATTTTAACCAAACAAAAAACATTGTTTAGTATTTTGGTTTAACATATATTTGGGTCTTTGTTATGAGTTATTAAAGGTCAAAACAACATTATGACATTATGAGACCTGAAGCAGAATCACTGAATTCCTCACGATTTCCATCCCCAGAGACAGACAGCACAGACACCGTGTCAGACAGGGCAACATGACAAAAGGCCGCAGGTGACTCACCTGTATATGGACACATTCTCTATTAGCTGGGTTGATACACTGTCGTAGAGAACAATCCCTCGAGGAGAAACCTTTAGCGTCACCTTCTGAAGCTTCTTCCCACCAGCTTTAGCCTGAGAGAGAGAGAGACAGAAAACTCGGCTTTATCAAGCAGCTTTCAACTGATTTTGATCAGTTATTGTAATGTATTAACTAACATCAACTAACAGTGAACAATTTATTTTTACATTTATTAATATTTGTTAATGTTATTTAATAAAAATACAGTTGCTCATGTTACTGAGTTACTAATGTTAACAAATACAACTTTTGATTTTAAAAATGTATTAGCAAATGTTGAAATTAATATTAACTAAGATTAATAAATGCTGCAGAAGTCATGTTCATTCTTAGCATATGTAGTTAACTAATGTTAACAAATGAAACCTTATTGTAAAGTGTTACTACTAAAGCTATATCTATTAAAATATCTATTAATGACAATCAAACAACTGTTAAGCTAAAGGTAGCAATGTCGAATTACATATCTTTCTTACATATCTTCAGCAAGTCAAGAAATGAAACACCTTTATAGTCAGAAGTCAAAGATATCAAGTAGGAATATTCCACATCTGGCTTTGAATGGCTCTTACACACACACACACACAGGCTGACACAGTCCGTTCGGTATGCAACTGATTTTTACTGCTGATTCGCAACAATTTGGAGTGTTTAATAACCTCAAAACAACCTTACATCATGACAGGATCCAGCCTGTTCCAGTGTAGAGAACCACACCCAGAAACCCCCTGAGACACACACACACACACACACACACTCCCATTAGCACCACTTACAGTGGGGAGAACAAGTATTTGATACACTGCCGATTTTGCAGGTTTTCCTACTTACAAAGCATGTAGAGGTCTGTAATTTTTATCATAGATACTCTTCAACTGTGAGAGACGGAATCTAAAACAAAAATCCAGAAATCAAACAGACTCCAACCTCTCCACAATGGCCAAGACCAGAGAGCTGTGTAGGGATATCAGGGATAAAATTGTAGACCTGCACAAGGCTGGGATGGGCTACAGGACAATAGGCAAGCAGATTGGTGAGAAGGCAACAACTGTTGGCGCAATTATTAGAAAATGGAAGAAGTTCAAGATGATGGTCAATCTCCCTCGGTCTGGGGCACCATGCAAGATCTCACCTCGTGGGGCATCAATGATCATGAGGAAGGTGAGGGATCAGCCCAGAACTACACGGCAGGACCTGGTCAATGACCTGAAGAGAGCTGGGACCACAGTCTCAAAGAAAACCATTAGTAACACACTACGCCGTCATGGATTAAAATCCTGCAGCGCACGCAAGGTCCCCCTGCTCAAGCCAGCGCATGTCCAGGCTCGTCTGAAGTGACCAATGACCATCTGGATGATCCAGAGGAGGAATGGGAGAAGGTCATGTGGTCTGATTAGACAAAAATAGAGCTTTTTGGTCTAAACTCCACTCGCCGTGTTTGGAGGAAGAAGGATGAGTACAACCCCAAGAACACCATCCCAACCGTGAAGCATGGAGGTGAAAACATCATTCTTTGGGGATGCTTTTCTGCAAAGGGGACAGGACGATTGCACCGTATTGAGGGGAGGATGGATGGGGCCATGTATCGCGAGATCTTGGCCAACAACCTCCTTCCCTCAGTAAGAGCATTGAAGATGGGTCGTGGCTGGGTCTTCCAGCATGACAACGACCCGAAACACACAACCAGGGCAACTAAGGAGTGGCTCCGTAAGAAGCATCTCAAGGTCCTGGAGTGGCCTAGCCAGTCTCCAGACCTGAACCCAATAGAAAATCTTTGGAGGGAGCTGAAAGTCCGTATTGTCCAGCGACAGCCCCGAAACCTGAAGGATCTGGAGAAGGTCTGTATGGAGGAGTGGGCCAAAATCCCTACTGCAGTGTGTGCAAACCTGGTCAAGAACTACAGGAAACGTATGATCTCTGTAATTGCAAACAAAGGTTTCTGTACCAAATATTAAGTTCTGCTTTTCTGATGTATCAAATACTTATGTCATGCAATAAAATGCAAATTAATTACTTAAAAATCATACAATGTGATTTTCTGGATTTTTGTTTTAGATTCCGTCTCTCACAGTTGAAGAGTACCTATGATAAAAATTACAGACCTCTACATGCTTTGTAAGTGGGCAAACCTGAAAAATCGGCAGTGTATCAAATACTTGTTCTCCCCACTGTACAAACCACTAGAGACAGATTAGAGCTTGAAAGCATAAAATGCTACACTTCTGTAGCATTTTTTCCTGAAGTTCAATTAAAGGTTGTTTATTGGCAACAATGGTTCCATGTAGAACCTTTAACATCCACAGAACCTTTCCATTCCACAAAAAGTTCTTTATAGATTTTAAAATCTTCCTCACACTAAGAAAGTGGTTCTTTTAACTCTTTCCCCACCATTAACAGAATTTTCAATTCATGTTTTCACTGTTATGCGGTAGGGGGCAAAAAAAATGCTGCAAGAGAAAGAGTTAGAGTGCAAAATTCACTTTTATAAGGTGTTTGAACACAGATGTGTGTCCACAGTGTGTGTAAACAACCAGCCTATAATGGTAAAAATCCATTCAATACTTTTTTTATAATCCCCATCAATCATTATCAATCTCTCATAACGTGCTGTTTCACATTCCCCCCTTCTCCTACGTAAGAGTAGGGAAACCCCGCCCATGACTGTTGATGATTGGCCTTTTTTAGCATAGACACACCCCTGAGTGCGAAGCACAGAGACGCCATTTCTGTTTACTTGCTGTATCAGCTAGCAGCATTGAGTATTACAATGTCTGCGCCAAAAAACATTACTAATGTTCTGTTGTTGGATGTACCAACGAACATAAGAGTCTCCATAGACTCCCGGCATCTGAACCACTGAGGACTGTGATTGAATTTCATTTTTGAAGGAAATGTGCCGAAGAATGTCGGTAAAATGTTATATATTTGCGCACATCATTTTAAGCATGACTGCTTCACCAACGAGGATCAGTACAACAATAGTTTTGCGAAAAAGTTGTTTCTGAGGATGGGTCAATACCAACGTTTCGTGCCCTAACTTCATATCCAGAATAAGTAAGGATGGCACTTCATATTTTGTGAACGTTTGCAAATTTCCTTTCGAATGAGCTTTCTAGAATGCTGTACGGCTAATATGGCTAAAGTTACCATAGTGTCTGACTGTATTCACAGAGGCTATGTCATTAGTTTTATCCTGAAAACGCTCACCGTCTGCGTAATTCATAAACGCACATTTATTATGCATTGTATAGTCAGGTGACAGACTTTTTCACGTTTCCACAAGAGCACCTATACAACAATTTATAGATTAACATGACGGTACATGCTAGTCGATGAGTTGAATCAACGTAACTCCACAACATTTAACGTTACATAAATGTATCCACTAACCATTAAGAAACGTCCAAGTGCAGTCTAAAAGTTGCAACTTCTTCCTGAGTCTCTCATCTGTGTCCGACTCCGGTTCAAACATGTAAGGCTGCACTCCATAAATGCCTGGTTATTTCTGACATTTTGGCTGAGTGAGATTCACCTCTTTTGTTTTTGACGGAGTATCCAAAGCTTGCGTAAAGGATCTGTGCTCTTATGGAAGGGGGGCAGGGAGCAGCAGCTCATTTGCATTTAAAGGGACACACAAAAACGGTGTGTTTTTGCTCACACCCAAAAAGGGGCAGATTTGACAAGCTATAATAAATGATCTGTGGGGTATTTTGAGCTGAAACTTCACAGACACATTCTGGGGACACCAGAGATTTATATTACATCTTGTGAAAAGGGGCATAATATTTCCCCTTTAAGAACAGAACTATTTTTGTTTTTTATTTCCAAATTTCCCATTTAATTCAATGTGTTGCTTGCTATTTCTTTCTAATTGTTTATGCAATTTACTAGCAATTTCTGAGTGAAAACTGTTTCACAGAAACATTTTTTCAGCGTGACGGGTTCGGTTGGTGTATATGCATCTTACTGTGGCAACGATTCTCTTGACAGCAGCGGCCGAGAGCTCTTCTCCTTTGGGTTCCTCCACCAGTGTCATGCCCAGATACTTCAGCTGAAAGACCATCCCCTCCAGCAGCGTCTCCCGTGTGTCCGTCCAGTTCTCTGGCAGCTCTACACAGAGACACACACAGAATTAACGCGTGCATGATGCAAACCGGGCCAAAAACATGGCAACACAGGCTACCCATGCAAACACACTTATACTAATGTGTGAATCTCATGAAAACATGTCTAGGTCACATTTCACCTATAAATAAAAAGAAAGGAAAAGGACAAGAAATTATATTTAACATTTATGTTTTGCATAAATTCTCAAACATGTTCTTGACACTACAAACAGCACAGAAACACACTGAACACACACATACACGCTCATTATCTGAACAAATAAACCCGCCAAATACTAAAGCAACTCAATGAATAACATGTGAAAACATCTACATATGAAACACATCACACAATCCTTCATTAAAACACACCGTCTTCAATCAGGTCTTTTATCGTCTGCTCTTTGATCGACACCTGCACCGGAGATGAAGTCATGTCCACAAAAAACAGTTTATATCCATAATAACAGTAACCTAAATCTCAATAAAATATGTCCACTTGGACTAAAGTGAGCATGTGCTAGTGTTGCATGCATTGGTTTAAAAACACGGAGTGTCTATTTACACTAAGTGCAAATAGCCCGCCTTGTTGGCAGACGCTATTTACACTAATTCGAAAAGTGGAAATAAAGTGTTTATCGATTAGGGTTGGAGTAGGTGTAGGGAGGGATTTTTTTCCCAATAAGACGGCATCTATTTAATAAATATAATCATTTACACTCTCGTTATTATTGCATAACGTTTAATGTACAACACTGAGGTGCAAATAGTATCTGCCACTATTTATAAGTAGCATCTAACTACTATCTACGTATTGCAAAGAAAATACTGCTATTTTACATAGTGTAAATAGAATCTACTGATATTTGCACAGTGCAAATGGCCGCTGCCTTAAAAACATGGCGGAACAGAAGAAATACTTTTGGAGTTTAACAAAGAAACAAACATGACAAGCCATGGCATGTGCTCACACCGAACAAAACAAAAACAAGAGCATGAGTGAACACGATCACAAGCCATGCGCTCAAGTAAAACAAGAAACGAACACGCAGCCAATGAGAGCACTCATCGACTGCGTGTCCACACAAAACATGACAACATGAAAGCACACAGCCAATGAAAACACAAGCCGTGTGCTACACAACACAAGACAACACAAGACAGTAAGAAAGAACACAACACCACACGCGGACAGAAGAGCATACGGGCCGGGCAAATTCGAAACCGCACGCTCACACAACAAGACCGACGCGCACAGAGAACGAGCGAATGTCCATCCCGTGCGCACACAACTGAAGACCAACACACGGAACATGAATGTCCGAATCCCAACACAGAACCGAAACCAAACTAGACCAAAGTGCCAGGATCGAACACCACGCTCCGCACACAAAACAACTCGCGTGGACAGAAGAGCCCGCGGCCCGAACGAACTCAGATCTGCACGCTCACCATGACAAGACGAATTGACAGAAGCAGTAAAACAAACAAATAATCAAAATAACAGCAAATGTCATGTAAATGGGATTGAAGTGGAACATCTTAATAAATTTAGGGCCAGATTTTAAAAAGTACTCCATCTCACGATTCGATTCAATTACGATTATCATGTCAACGATTCGATTCAATATCACGACGCGTCACGTCGTGCGTTGCATCCTCAACTTTCAATATTAGCTACTGCACATGGCTACATTTTTGTCAATGAATACAAGCAGTCAGATATATATGACCTCCCTTTTATTTTATCTGCTCTAAGAAAATACACTTCCTGAACGTAGCAAACATCAAACACAACCGAACACAGCAGACGACAGGACCATTTAGATCTAACAAACACTAATAAATACTAAAAGCGCATGAAACTGTAGTGTACTTAAGTTACAATAACGCTCGCACGCACGTACGTACATACATACTCTCTCGCACGCACACTCGCGCATGCAGCCTCGCGCACACACGCTGTAAATGTTGAAATAGTGGGTGCATTTTTTCATTAGGCTACTTGCTTTTGTGTTTCGCCTCCTTCCGCCATTTTACGCTAGCGCGAGATGCGCGTATGTGACGAATTATGTCAGAAAAATGTCAGTAGGCTATAATCGATTATGCTCTATTAATGCAATGATGTATAAGTATAAGTGATGTATAAGTTTCCCTTTCAGACGCAAAATTTATAGGAGGAGAGTATTTAAATGAATCATGCAATGTGACTACTAAGGTTTTTGCGCTAGTCAATTTACTGGTATTTTCGCCATTATTTACCGCCCAAAAAAAAGCATGTCT
Organism: Coreius guichenoti; assembly: GCA_039654105.1. Taxonomy (NCBI): domain Eukaryota; kingdom Metazoa; phylum Chordata; class Actinopteri; order Cypriniformes; family Gobionidae; genus Coreius; species Coreius guichenoti. The sequence goes on along the minus strand of CM077179.1, from coordinate 36,608,757 downwards.
TAAACCAGATGCTAATTTTCACTGCTCTTGGTAGATTGTGTTGGTCATTATGGAAATGATCCGGCTGCGTCTGTGTGCTTTAATTTGCGCGTCGTCAGTAGATCACGCGCAGAACTTTCCACTCTCATCTGCGCTTTTATGGGATTGCGCTCTCACGCTAATTTGACCTGTTTAGTAAAACTGGCCCTTAGCTCCTTACTCTTACTCACAATAATCAGAATACTGGTGTACATGTCACTGAACACACACACATAAACCCCCATACTGCCCTCCTGTCCGGTCTGATCTCAGACAGCAATGAATGAGTGTGTTTAACCCCACATCAGCCTTGGCCTGTGACAGAGGTCAAGGTCATGGGTCAAGGACACACATCTAATAGGCAGTTATCTGCTCCTCTCCACAGTGTCTGCCTTATATATTAACCTTGCTTAATGCATCTCAGCATGACAGAAGAAAGCATGCAAGAAAGCACAAAAGCAAGCAAGCAAACAAGAAAAGAAAGAAACAAAGAAACTGAAACAATAAAATAAACAAAGCAATGAAAAAACTAAAAAACTAAACAAAAATATAGGACAAACAACTGAACAAAACCAAGAAACAAAAACAAAGAATCAATGAAACAAACCAGCAAAAACAAACAAAAGGAAGAACAAAAGAAAGAAACAATCAAGCAAATGAACTGAAGAAAGAAACGAAAAATAAACAAGCAAACGAACATTCATTCTGTGAAAACACTTCTTTTTTTTAATGCGTTTGCATTGTGAATCTGTAGTCAAGGCTCTAAATATGTGACACATGCATGAAATGAAAATGGATATTGATTAATGCTGATTTCATGAATCATTCATGGGTTTTTGGCTGACAGGTGGTCTCTGAAACCCTCATCAGAGATCAAATGACAGCGTCACCACATCATTCTGCCTACAAGAGTCAATTTTACTCCCCCGGACCTTCATAAATCATTCTTCCCCACTGTGACAGATCAATGATATGAAATACATTCACCTCAAAACAGCAGGTATGATCAGAGCTCTGGTGTGTATGGGGTAAATTGGGGTTTGTAATGGTTTAAATGAAATCAGCGTGTTTGTGCAAGAATGAGTGTGATTCGTCTTCATCACAGAGACAGACTGACGCTCTCACTGTGGGACAGACTTTCCTTTAACCCTCAATTAACCTTCATTATTTAACATAACTGAAGTGCTGATGATATTTCATGCCTCATTGATATCTGAATAGGTTAATGACTAACTGACAGTATAATGTATTTTGTACAGAAATATGGCAAACAGTGGCGGAAATCAGAAGTCACAATCTGATTGGCTGACATTAATGTCAGTTTTTTTTAATCGGTTCACCAGGAAACAAAAGTATGTTTACAAGGCGCTAAGCACTTATGAGGGTTAAATAATACCTGGATTTGTCAGTGTTGGTGAATGCGACTTTGAAAGATACTCAAGAATTTTGTATTGAAGTGCCACTTATTTTCATACATTTCCATGAGCATATTCTGCTCTGTTTTTATTTATGTCTGAGTTGAGCCACTTTTAGAAAGAAGAAAAAAATGTCAAAGGAAGTCTTTTCCAAGGAAGTCTATTATTACAGTCATTTATTTCAGATAAACCTCGTCAAAAATAAAACAATCTGTGACTGGTCGCTTTACATGCCAATCAGACGGTCTTGACCTGTCTAAGTAGATGTTTTTTTAAGCCAAAATAAGGATCACACTAGTATGAAAAAGTCTAAACCAAAAAAGTCTTAAAAGACAATTCATATTCTGTAATATTATCGATTCAACTGGACTGACACTATCAGATAAGAACATCTGGTCCTCTTCGTTTAGGGGTCACACTTGGCTCCTTCGCGGTCAAAAGTGACCGAAGCCTTGAAATGTAACTTTATTTTTTTCCAGGAAAACCAATGTAATATATTTTTCTTTTATAATATTATATTTTTTATTACTATTTAGAATTTTGAGGGGATTTTATGATACTATGCAATATTTATAAAAATTGTATTAGCTATTTTTCCAATTATTTGACAATTACCATCGCACACCTGTTGGTAATGTATATGTGCGTAGGAAAGAGGATAAAAAAAAAATGTCCTTTTACTTTTGAGATTAGCTATTTTTCCCCCATTGAAAATAATACACCATTTTTTTTCTAATATATTTTTTAATTAGTTTTCAATTAAAGCAGTATTCCATGTTAAAATAGAGACAAAGCATTTAAAATCCAGTTTTTGAAGGTAGATTAGTGCCATCTGGTGGGAGTAAATCAAGAAAAACTTGTGTAATGGTGTAATCACTAGATTCCTATATAGCTCCATTTAAAGCGGCTTATAAAATACTTATTTTTGGATTTTTTAGTTGTGGATTTTGTATTTATACTTAGACATTTCTCTCAGACTACTTTTTGTCAAGAATTAGTTTTTTTTGTTTGAAATGTTGATTTGAAGTGTCAGTTTTTGCATTAATTTTACTACAGTCAAACCCGAACACATATAAAGATGTAACAAAAATGAACAGGTATGCTTTATCACAGCTTAATCAATCTGGAGCTGATCTGATTTCAACCTCTTATTTCAGTCTTTTGGCTCAACTTTACCATATTGTTACAGCCATTCATTTATGTGTGTATAATAGTGTGTTGTGTCTGCGTGTGTGTAAGTGAGTGTGTGTTTGAGTGGGTGTGTCCGTTTTGTACTCTTGTGTAACCTCTTCTTTGCTCTGTTTTTTTTCCTGCTTTGTGGCTGAATTATTGATTTTATTTCATACATTTGCAAAAAGCTCTGTTATAGTCATGCTAGTTCATATATATATTTACAGTGTCACCCCTTCATTGCTGTGCACTTTTTTCTGCACAGTGGTTGATTTGTAGTTTGTACCAGCAAAAGATTCTCTGAGTTTTCGTATTTCCTATACATTTCCTGTTTTTTTGACCACAAAAGGAGCCAAGTGTGGCTTTTTTTCCTTGACCCTTTAACATATCCAAATCATGTCCATGATTTGTTTGTGTGTTCACAAAGCTAAAGTGACAAAAGTCACCAAGAGTCATTCCATTCCTATGAAGCAAAAAAAAAAAAAAAAAAAAAAAAAAAGTAGTAAAATTTCATTTTCCGGTCATTTTTGACCGAAGAGGCCCGGAGGGTTAAATTGAATTGAACTGGATAACGACAGTAACTTGCAACATTTAAACTGTTTTGATGTGAACTGAATTAACACTGAACTGAGCTGAATAATGACACTATTATCTTCTGAAGAGCTGCTTTACAGCTGAAATTGTGCGCTTCATAATTGATTAATTTTGTTACGGTTATTTTCTTGTTGCAATCTTTATTGTATAAAGCACTATATAAATAAAGTCACTTGTCTTAAAGTCAGCATGAAATGGAAGTTGCGATTGTGATGTATATCTGCTTCTCGAACAAGAAAAAAATGTGGGGCGGGACTTGGGTTTGTCCATAGGGAATGGATTGGTTTGCTATTGGTTGATCTCACGTGATTGACAGGTTGCCCCGCCCTCTCACCAGTAAACACACCATCAGAGAAGAAAAGAGATGTTAGGGAGGGGAAGTTATTTTGATTAAAGAGTATGAGGATGTGCATGGATAAATCGTTTAGAATAAATACTGCAATATTCCAAAAAAAACAAAACAAGAATTGTTCATGGTGACTTTAAGCGAGACATACGTACTTCGGCCCTGTCTCAAGTGCCGTCCTTAACCCTTGCTGTGTGCCTGTGTGTCGACTTCAGTGACATAAGCAAGTGAAGACCTATGAGGCAATATCCAGGAAGTTATAAAAGCATACATTTCAGACAGACTTCACGTCTAATTGGACACTTGATTTATTTTGCATCACACACACCGCAGAGTCACACACAGTGTATCAAGTGTAAAGCCTCTTATGAGCCCTGTGTGTGAAGAATTGCACCCTGTAGCATGTTGGGATGCCTGCTGGATGACACAGGTGTGTTGTGATTGGTGAGGGTCGTCCTGCTCCACTGAACATCAAAGCGGAGCGTGAGGAATCAGAGCACATCACACACACACACACACACACACACACACACACACACACACACACACACAGCAGTGCCAGAGACAACAAACAGTGAGTGTGTGTCTGAGCTGCTGGGGTTATGAACATGAACCAGAGACACAAACATACACGATTCCCACTGACCGGATCCACACACACGTCACACCCTTCTGAAATGATGCCAGATCAATAAATATATTTCAAGAACAGCATCCAGACAAAGCAAGATCATAATCTCAACAAACCTGTCAAGAATACGTCCAGGTCATGTATATATATGAAAAAAATAATAATTATAAAAAAAAAAAAAATAAATAAATAAATTATATATATATATATATATATATATATATATATATATATATATATATCTTGCATAAAAATAATGCCTATTTTAGAACATGGAACTATATATATATATATATATATATATATATATATATATATATATATATATATATATATATATATATAATAAAACTGGTCAAAAGTTTGGAAACATTACTATTTTTAATGTTTTTGAAAGAAGTCTCTTATGCTCATCAAGCCTGCATTTGATCAAAAATACAGAAAAAAATAATACAGAAATATTGTTACAATTTAAAATAATGGTTTTCTATTATAATATATTTTAAAATGTAATTTATTCCTGTGATCAAAGCTGAATTTTCAGCATCATTACTCCAGTCTTCAGTGTCACATGATCCTTCAGAAATCATTCTAATATGATGATTTGATACTCAGATTTCTATTTTGACAATATATTATATATTTTACTATATATTCTATGACAATATTTCACAATATTACTGTTTTTTCTGTTTTTTTCTTTAAATAAATAAATTATATAATAATATATTATTTACACTATATATTACGTAATATTTATACATAATTGTATTTTTTTTTATCATAGTATTAAAAAAACGAATTGAGAAACTGACAGAGCACTAAATAAAACTAAAGAGTGCTGTGGTATCCGGAGCAGGACAGCAGTGATATGCCATCATTAAAGGAAAGAACGGGGTAGAAACCCTCAAACTGTTGATAGGAAAGAGGAGAGGCAGAGGAATAAAGAGGAGAGAGAGATTTGACGGCTGGAGTAGAGAGGAAACAGAAGTGAGATTAAAGAAATCACGTCTGCCATGTTTACAGCTCCGCTCATAAACAACCTTCAAAGGGAATATCGGCCGAAGATCCGCTGCTCCCTGAACATAAACATGTTAAATATTCCCTCATACCCAACAAGCAAGCAGTCGGATAAACCACAAACACAACAGAGGAAGAAGAGAGAAGCATTTCACGCTAACACTATAGGGTCATTTTCACATTGAAACTGCACTTTTTATTTGGTTTTTAAGTTTCCTAAAGAGTGTATTTTAGTCGAGTTTTGCATTCCTTGCTTGTCTTGTGATTTGAGAATATGAGACCAACAACATATTTTAATAGCATTTCTTATTTAAACATCACTAGCAAAAATGTTGTCTGATATCATATTTTTCATAAATGATTAATTTTCGTGTAAAGCAGCATAATATTAGAATAAACTGACATTGCAATATTTTGTTTTTCTGCAATATATATTGCATTATGATAAAACAGGAAGTTTCACTAGATGGCTTGAATCTATTTGGAGAGAATTAATAATTCTAGAATTATTGGGGGATTTTGTTGAAGATCTGCATAGAAAAAAAGAAAAGAAAAAAACGTTACTTTTTCTTTTTCACAGAGTGAATTATACTGTGTAATATTTTTAAATAAATAAAATTGTATTTAATACATCATTTAAAAAAAATAAATAGAAAAATAAATAAATTCAAATACATAAATTCAAATAAATAAATAAAAATAAATTCAAATAAATAAAAATAAATAAATAAATTCAAATAAATAAATAAATTCAAATCAATAAATCAATAAATAAATAAATTCAAATAAATTTAAATAAATTCAAATAAATAAAAACAAACAAATAAATAAATAATAAATAAATTCAAAAAAAAAAAAAAAAAAAAAAAATTCAAATCAATAAATAAATAAATTCAAATAAAAACAAATAAATTTAAATAAATAAATTCAAATAAATAAATATGAATAAATAAATAATAAATAAATTCAAATAAATTCAAATAAATAAAAATAAATAAATAAAAATAAATAAATATGAATAAATAAATAATAAATAAATTCAAATAAATAAAAATAAATAAATAAAAATAAATAAATAATAAATAAATTCAAATAAATTCAAATAAATAAAAATAAATAAATAAAAATAAATAAATTCAAATAAATAAATAAATTTAACTACTACTTTAGCTATAATGTAAATGATGCAGTTTGTAGCCTGGCATGCTACGGTTTCAAAGAAGCACTCTCAAACAGCAGAAGAGCGGGCATGTCAGATGATGTTTCAGTATCTGTGCAGGATGGAATGTGGACTGGAGGAAATGTGGGTCAGTACTAGATAAGATCTACACCAGAATTTCACTCCCATCCTCAAACCAGCAGCTGATGTTAAACACTGAAACCCTGACAGCGCTGTTGTTACTTTATATCAAACACTCATTACCACAACGCATCAGAACACATGGCTTCAGAAGAGAGTTATTTTAGTATCATTGATATACTATTAGTTTTTGTTATTATTTTGAAATTTATTTTATTTTTATATAATCCAACACTAAAACAAATAGCAGGAAGATTTAGGAACAGACATCACAGACATTCGGTAAGGAACAAGTTCATTCCTCCTCAGTGTTCAGATGCAGCCTTTTGAGATACTACATAGACTTCACCCTCCAAATGAAAGCTCTCCAGCCTGCAATCGATGTGGACAAACGCCTGCTTCACTGGCACATCTTCTGGAAGTGTCCTAACATTTCTAATTAATGGTTCACGATTTTTCAGTCATTGTCAGACATCTTAAAGAGGCCATTAGACTCAGATCCAGTTCCCAGCTATCACTGGTGTTAATGTAGTGCTATCAAATAATCCATACAAAATGACTGCATCTATTACACTCTTGGCACGAAGAGTGGTATTAGTTAACTGGAAGCAAAAAGAAAAAGAAAAAACCCATCTCTTCTGCTGTCTGCATCTGTCAGGCATATAGACCTTTTAGTTTTTAGAATTTAACACGAATGAAAACGAGGCTGTGAGGGATAGACTTAAAAGGGATAGTTCTCCCAAAAATGAAAATTTGCTGTTAATTTACTCAGAACTACCTAACAGACTAACTAACAGAATTACCCTCAGAACATTCAAGATGAAGGTGACCTCAATGTATTGTCAGGAGCCACGGGTATTAATTTTGTTTTGCCTGTATGTTTTTTTGACTCAAAGTGACTCATTGACTTGCATTATATGAATCACCAAGGACCACGGTTTCAGCAATCCTTTTATTTTTAATATTTAAAAATGTTTGTGTGCTGCTGAGCGTCCCTGTGTGTGTAATAAGCAGAGTCTACACGTGTTGTGCACCCGCCTATAGATGCATATTACTAACACGCCCTTTAAATATCACAAAAAATACTGCGTTTTCAGTTGCCTCAAAATAGCAACGCGCCAACAATGCGCCTGAACACACCTCGTTTTCAGACCAGCACGCCCATGGGCGAACAGATGGGCGCGAGTGCATTTGCTATTTAAATGTGGCTCTAGACGTGAAAATAATAACTGTCAGGCTGAAACTAGCAAAAAACACTTGCGTTGCAACTGGCGTTACATTGCACCGGGTGTATTATAGGGCCCATAGTTCTAAAAATCATTTTAAACAGGGCTTGACAATGACATTAACTTTTTTGCTCACCATCTACTGTAGCTAGTGGTTTTCCAAAGTTACTAACCAGCATTTTCACTGGCCACAATTTTAACATCAATAACATAGAGAAAAAACTGCCATATAGATAATTTTAATATTATCTCATAATTTGGCAGCAGGTATATTAGGCTACTGTCACTTTAAGACATGACGCACTGATCCATTATACTGTTACCCATGCGTTTTCTTTCACTTAAAACATAACTGACTGTGTTTATGTGAATACTCGCCAAGACCGGCATTATGACATTATTTTGTGTGTGTTTGACTGTTTAAACGCAATAAGCAGCGAAAACTGACTCAAGGCAGCTTTATGTACGTGCACTTTGGGTGTGAGCACAAAATCTGCTAATGAGTAAAATTATGCGCAATATGCGCAATCCCATGTCGAAATTCAAGCCCTGTAACACCAACAATATTCATCCGGAGCAAATGTGTAACTCACTGAGAGAGAAAGAGCAGCGGGTATCGTGTATCTATTCTGTGGATAATTAGTATTGGAAGCGTTTCAGATATTTCAGTATCGATATGTATCGAATAATCAATATTTTTGACTACACTATTGCACTTAGTTTATTATTTCAGATGCCTTTTTAAAAAGACTACAATTGAAAAAGTGTAGACACCGATCAGGCATAACATAATGACCGGAGATAGGTGAAGTGAATAACACTGATTATCTCTTCATCACGGCACCTCTTAGAGGGTGGGATATATTAGGCAGCAAGTGAACATTTTGTCCTCAAAGTTGATGTGTTAGAAGCAGGAAAAATGGACAAGTGTAAGGATTTGAGCGAGTTTGACAAGGGCCAAATTGTGATGGCTAGACGACTGGATCAGAGCATCTCCAAAACTGCAGCTCTTGTGGGGTGTCCCGGTCTGCAGTGGTCAGTATCTATCAAAAGTGGTCCAAGGAAGGAACAGTGGTGAACCGGCGACAGGGTCATGGGCGGCTAAGGCTTATTGATGCACGTGGGGAGCGAAGGCTGCCCCGTGTGGTCCAAATCAAACGGACGAGCTACTGTAGCTCAAATTTCTTAAGGACTCAATGATGGATCTGACAGAAAGGTGTCAGAATACACAGTGCATCACAGTTTGTTGCGTATGGGGTTGCATAGCCGCAGACCAGTCAGGGTGCCCATGCTGACCCCTGTCCACCGCTGAAAGTGCCAACAGTGGGCACGTGAGCATCAGAACTGGACCACGGAGCAATGGAAGAAGGTGGCCTGGTCTGATGAATCACGTTTTCTTTTACATCACGTGGATGGCCAGGTGCGTGTGCGTCACTTACCTGGGGAACACATGGCACCAGGATGCACTATGGGAAGAAGGCAAGCCGGCAGAGGCAGTGTGATGCTTTGGGCAATGTTCTGCTGGGAAACCTTGGGTCCTGCCATCCATGTGGAGGTTACTTTGACACGTACCACCTACCTAAGCATTGTTGCAGACCATGTACGCCCTTTCATGGAAACGGTATTCCCTGGTGACTGCGTTACACACCACTGCTGAAATACATCCGCATTTGTTTGGTTGGCGGGTGTTAACGTCAAGCCCTGATTCTAAATATAAAAGAACAGCAGAGTTCACACCACAACTATAACTATAACAGCACAGAATAACAATATCATTGGAATCACTTTCAGAATGATTTTTTCCAGCTAATGAACGATAAAAACATTTACAGCCAATCAGAATCCATCCTGCTTTAAAGAGCTTGACCATTAAAGCAGCAGAAAACAAAACTGCAGCACACACTTAGAATCAACAGAACAATATAGTCTGCGGTGTAGACGCTAATATACTGTAGTTATCTTTATAGTTATCATTCTTGGTGTGTGAACGGGCCTTAAGTCTATCCCTCACAGCCTTGTTTTCATCTGCATTAAAATCAATATGTCTACCCTTACTAACCCTAACAGTCTTTACAATGGCACGTACAGTATAAAGGTCCTAGATCACATGATTTTCTAACTATTAAAAGTTTTAATGGAGTTTTGTCTACTGAAAGTATTTTTACTGAAAGTTTCTTCAGCTGAACAATTGGTATGTTGTTAAAACAGTACGATCCATTGAACACACTGTACTTCTATCCCTCACAGACTAATTTTTTATTCCTGTCAAAAATTAAATATGGCACTTCTCTGGCTAAGGTCTATTATTGTTATGTGCCAAAACCAAAAATGAAAGGTTAAAAAAAATGCCATCTAAAATTGTTATATATATTTATACACTAGCCCTTTTTGGTTGGTTTAATACAGTAGCTGACAGAATGAAGCCACTCGTCAACATGTGCAAGTACATTATGAGCGAGTCTACGTTCAGCAGGAACTATAGGTGATGAAACCAGCAGAAAGTCAGAGAGTGTTTTCCCATATATGTCAGTCTTAGAGACCCTGGAAGAAACCCCGAAGCTATTCCACTTCTCTCAAGGAAAACCCCTTGTGTCCTGTTCACTTGATCGGATGCAATTAGGCAGGCAAACCCTCTAAATGAGGAGGTTGTTGGGAGTTGCTGTTAGCAGGAGTGTCTCAGGATCAGTCGGGATGCCAATGACAAGGCTTGGTTGAAATACACAGTTCAAATCAGGTTGCAAAAGGGAAAGCAATAACCCAAACGCATCATAAGCCAAAGTAGATCTTAGCAGTGCTATTTAGTATTATTTTTCAATTCAAGTTTCTATCGTATGGCTTCAGAAAATAGCGTAGGGAGTCATATGGACTACTTTTACAGTGCTTTTTATGATACACATTATCCTCATTTTGGCAACTTAGAAGGAATAGCCTTTGTCTATGATGCCTACATAAGCAGCTGACTAGGTTTTGAAACAAAGCAATTACGTTCTCCGCTTCCACACTCCAAACATTAAATTCCGACCCAATTTCCTGGATCTCATTTCCAGCGCAGCCCAGGGTCAGGCCATCTCTCGAATGCAGAGACGAGTCATTTCAGTCAAGGCCCCCGTTTACATAAACCTCTTGAGTCAGTTTCCTGTGAGCGTCTCAGATGACACTGTAATCACTGACCTGTAATCATGTTCCCGACGGTCTGCGCCGACCCATCCATAAAGCGGCACCATGCAGCAGCTTCTTCAGGATACGACCTCAATGTCAATCACAGACGTGCTGAATCAACATCCTGACTGTCTGGGGTTTGCTCTGATTACAGCTCTCGCAGTGTGAGCTCAGGTTTTCCAAACACGGATCCTCCGTCTCCTGAACGAGAGCTGAAAATAGCACTTAGATGGAGACACGCTCCAGACTTTAAAAAGAGGTTTATGAGCCCTCAAGGAGTGTTCGGGAAAACCTTCATGACAATTCCAATTATTTTTACAATGCGCTTGGTGGCACTGGAGGTGCAGAAATTACACGCTTCAACATTACAAATACAATAAAATGTTAAATGTCCATTTACTCTGTGCTGTTGGACTCTCTAGGACCGTAACACGCAAAATCTGATTACTAAAATCCATTTGATTTTTGAAATTAAATTAATATTCTGGGTCCCATACAAGTTAAGCTCAATTCAGCTTGATGCAAAAAGATTTCAGTGATAAGCAACTCGTCTGTCCACACCAGACGCAACAAAATCAATCAAAAAAATCACAGCCAATCAGAAGAGCATATGGGTGGAGTCTCTCTGCAACCACACAGCACTGCTAATCAAATTCGTAAATATTACACCATTTTAACATTATTAAAAATACATACTAATTGGCCAAAACAATCTCTGTCATAGAATACACTTGTTTGCTCACACCGAGTTGACAGTTTGAACATTCTTGTTTCCTTTTATTTATTTTCAAGACCTGAGGTGAATTATCTATTGTCTTTCAGTATAGCTATAGAGTGCATTAGTGCCCGCCCACTTTTTCAGAGGCATTGATTCCGGAAGTATTTTTCCCATTAATTTTTCCCATAGGGATTTCAAAAAAGTCTTTGTTAAAGCATTATAATAAGCTAAGAACTAAGCCAATCAGCAACGAGGTGAATCATAACAATACAAACTTTGATTTGAAGCAAAAAAGTAGGCCTACTTGAAATTCAGACAAAAATACATAGGTACAACTAAGACTATGTACTTAATGGCTTCAGTAAGGGAAAGAACTACAATCCCATAAAGCATTGCAAAATCAGAATCAAATTAAAAACAATGGAGAATATAAAACTATGCATTTAAAAATGTTGATATAAATATATATACTATATATTGCAAAGTTTATTGCAAAATATGCTTGTATATTAAAAAGTTTAAATATTTTGAAAGTGTAGGGAGACCGACTTGACTTGCTTGTTTCGAATCTCTGATTGGTTGAATTTTTGTACGGCATTATGGGTAATGTAGTTTTTCACCACTAATTCCACTGTTAAACATGATTATTTTAAAACTAAGCTGAAATAATGCGGGCTGACGTCTTTAACAGAAGCAAATGCTATCAATTAACAACCTCATAGATCACAGTAGGTCTGTCTTTAAAGGTTTATAAGTTATCATTAAAAATCAATTTCTCTATGGAGAAAATTGAGTTTTTACTACTGGAACCCGACTATTGCACTCTATAAAGGTCACGCAAATGATATTCAAACTCACATTATACGTCATTAACATTAAATAAAACACATAAACAGTACCTGAGATTATCACTGTCATACTTTGCGTTGTCGTTCCAGCCGTGATGTTGTAGAAAAATAGAAACCGTTTCTAAAATTAAATCGCCGTGTATTGTGATCATGGCTGGTTTGGATGAAAAATCTGATAAACATGTAAAAGACCTTTTATCGTGTGTCGCTACGTTGCGTTGTGTCTGGTTACTTTGGACGTGATGTTATAGCAAAGTGTTGGCCTCATAAGTGCCTCACTATAACCTAGAATAATAATACCATTTTCTTAAAACTACAATAAAGCTAAAAATAGATGGAAATGAGATGATTACTCAGTTTACTCAAACACAGATTTACAAGTGCTAATGTACATTATGAAATGGATGTGTCCGCTCTTAAATAATGGATGACTGGCTATTGTAACATACCAGCTCTCTAGGGCCTGGTATTAAGATGCGTTTTGGTCGATCGGATCACAAGTAGACGAGGGAGACACATTCCCGTTTACACCTGGTATTTTAATCCGTCTCTTTTGTCCACTTTCAACCACTTCTGTCCTGATTTCTTTGAGGGGAGGGTCTATAAGCTGGTAAATGTATGGGTTTTCAGATCTTTCGATCTTCTATGAAATAAGCTCACACAATTTACATATAAACGAACTGAAGACGATGGAAAAACATACGGAGAGCAGTAGTTTTCCTTTCTGCTCTGATAGCCGCAAGATCACGCCAAATGCTGTGTGTTAGAAATCAGGAATGGTGAGAGAACATTGTGCTTCGTACGTTTTCATCTTCAAACCAAACTTAGGTCTCCAGCCGACAAAGGTTAAATCGCGTCTGGCTAGCGCACTTCCCATAATGTTTACGCATTAAGTCAGTAGCGAAGAGTAAGTGGTCTTTTGTGGCTGTTCGAACCACATGAGCATCTACACTACGAAAGTGTTTTCGACTACCTCTGGAAGTGGTGGAAAGTAGACAAGCTCAAAACGTTTTAGACCCTGTTTACACCTGTATTTAGCATCATCCACTTGTGATCCAATCGACCACAACGCATCTTAATACCAGTTGTAAACAGGGCCTAGATATCAGCATCGTTCACTGTAAAAACCCATATTGGCTGAAGACTTATTAGGCATGTCAGTTTCAAAGAGTCCCTAAATGGCTTTGTCATTTTGTGACAAAGAAACTCCAAATCTAGTAAGTAGAGAATGGAGTCATTGTCCATGAGCCCATCTGAGCAAATCTCACTGTAGACAAACACAAAGCATGTTCAACTCAAACACACACACACTCACTCACACACACACACACACACACACACACAGACTCATCATACCACGTCAAACACAAAGCTTCTGTTCAGGGAAACAACAGACACAATACAACCAAACAACTACAAGCCAACTCCACCAGAATCAGATTCTTCAGATTCTTCAGAACTCTTCAAATCAACACCAACTACAGTCTCCTGCTTTCACACAACCTGTCAAGAACATGTCTGGGTCATACTACACAAAAAAATAAATAAATAAATAAATAAAATAAATAAATAAAGAAAGAAATAATAAAATTTTATTTAGTGAAAATTAAGTATATTTATAGGACCATTAAGATTTTTTTATTATTATTGTAACATTATTTTCATGACAATTGAGCACATTTTTAATTAAAAAATAATATTCTTTAAATCATATTTTACATCAAAACATGTCAAGAACATATCTGGGTCATATATCTTATCATACTTCACAAAAAAAAAATTGTTTTATTTAGTGAAAATTAAGTTTATTTATAGGACCATTAAAAATTTTTTATTATTATTGTGACATTATCTTCATGACAATTGAGCATATTTTTGTAATATAAATAATATTAATATTATTATTATTAATATATATATTATTATTATAAAAAAATAACATTATTTAAATCATATTTTTACAGCAAAACATGTCAAGAACATGTCTGGGTACTTCATATCATACTTCACACAAAAAAAAAAAAAAAAAAATAATAATAATAAAATATTATTAAAAAATAATAATAATAATAATTATAATTATAATTATATATATATATATATATATATATATATATATATATATATTTTTTTTTTTTTTTTTTTTTTTTTTTTTTTTTTTTTTTTTTTTTTTTTAAGTGCAAATTAAGTTTATTTATAGGACCATTAAGATTTTTTATTATTATTGTGAAATTATTTTCATGACAATTGAGCATATTTTTCATTTAAAAAAAAATGTAATATATAAACATAAATAATATTATTTGAATCATATTTTTACATCAAAACTTGTCAAGAACATGTCTGGGTCATACGTCACCAAAAGAAAAAAAAAAGAAAAATTTTATTTAGTGAAAATTAAGTTTATTTATAGGACCATTAAGATTTTTTATTATTATTGTGACATTATTTTCATGACAATTGAGCACATTTTTAATAAAAAAAAATTTAATGCATAAATATGAATAATATTCAGCATTAAGAATTATGGCAATAAAAATTATGGAAATAAAAAAATCTTAATGGTTCAAAGAAAACGCCTCCCTTTCTGCACGTTCTCGACAGGTTTCACCCCCTCACGCTCACTGACGCAGTATTAGATTCACATTAGTGCTGATCACTGCTGACTCAGTCCAGACCAGTCAACATCACACAGATCACACGACCACCGCTTTTATCAGCAAAAACAGTCATGAGAGATTTCTGTTAACAACGGCAACATCAATACAGCAAAAGACACTAATGTTCAATAAATTGTATAGGATTTGTTAACATTAATTATCAGAATAAACATCAGATCTACTGCATTTTAAAATACACTGACTAGTGGTTTTTACAGAAGCATATTTCATCACATGACCTCAGAGCTCATGTACTGTAAAAAAAACAAAATAGGTTCGCTGACTTCGCTCTGAAGAATCGAATCAACTTCCATTTCACCTCAACATTAATTTAATGTGTTACTTGCCATTTCTTTGTTATTATTTGTGAAATTTACTAGGAATTTCTGAGTGAAAACTGTTTCAAAGAAAATCCTACACCAAATTGTATTCAGTGTGGTTTCTCATGCACATATTTGAAAGGTTGTTATCAGTCAAATCTGGGAGTCGAGTGTATCGCTCTACTGAGAGACGCACACAGAGGCTGCTGGGATAGCTCTGTGTGAACTCAAGTAGCACAGATCATGCCGTCTGGGACGGAGAGAGATGGGAATAGCAGAATAGGAGGCATTGTTCAGTCAGGAGATAAAACAAGAGATGACAGAGCGGCAGAGGAGGAGGAGAAGAGAGATCTCACCCTGACACAGGCTGATACACACACACAAATGTGTATTCTGTGTGTTATGTAAACTTTCCATAAACAATGACTTGAAAATGTACACAATTTTGTGAAGTAAAATGGGTTTCGAGGGGTGTTTTTCATGTCGACTCAAGCCAAGAGGATCAGCGGAGAGGAGGTGTGTGTGTGTGTGTGTGTGTGTGTGTGTGTGCCGTGAGACCCTAAATAACATCAAGCTTTAAAGAGATTTGAAGGGCTCGGCACTGCTGTATTTAGCCTGAGGTCACACACACACACACACACACACACACACACACACACACACACACACACACACACACACACACACACACACACACACACACACACACACACACACACACACACACACACACACACACACACACACACACACACACACACACCTACAGGTTGCAAAAGGACACAATCAACAGGCTCTCTGAGGATTGTGAAAGACCTGCTGTGTCTTCATTTCATGAATACACTCACAGCTCTAAGACATGCTGACGAATCATTGCTCACGCAGAGGGATGGACCATAAACAGCTAACAACATTACATCTCAAGATTTATGGATTTGCTGTGAAGTTCATTATTTTCCATCAAAGAATCAATCATTTCAACCAAACAATATTCAAAATATTTCAAGTAGTAGAAAGTTTGCATGTTTTTCACAACACTAGGAAGAAAATGTAATAATTTTCTTTTAAATGCACCAATATATTAATGTTAAACAATACTAAACACTAATATTTTCCAAAATTCTATATTTTATAGTATAAAGTAGAAAAGTTTGGGGTCAGTAAAATATTTTTGAAAGAAGTCTCTTCTGCTCACCAAGGCTGCATTTATTTGATCAAAAATACAGTAAAAACAGAAATATTGTGAAATATTATTACAATTCAAAATAGCCATTTTATATTGTAATTTTTATAAAATGTAATTTATTACTTTGATAAAAGAGCTGAATTTTCAGCATCATTACTCCAGTCTTCAGTGTCACATGATCCTTCAGAAATCATTCTAATATGATGATTTGATGCTCAAAAAACATTTCTGATTATTATCAATGTTGAAAACAGTTGTGCTGCTTCATATTTTTATGGAAAACCATGACGCATTTATTCAGGATTCTTTGATGAATAGACCGCTCATTTATTTGAAATAGAAATCTTTTGTAACATTATAAATGTCTTTACTGTCACTTTTGATCAATTTAATGCAAAATTGCTAAAAATTAATTTCTTTAAAAAAATGGTACTGTACAGTTATGATGCAAATGAATCACTGAATCAGAGCTTTGAATTGATTCACTGAAGCAGACAATTTGAACTGACTCAAGGAAATTAATTGAACTTGCAAAATCTGTTTTTTTTTTTCAGTTTTGCTACTCTTATACTCATAAGTCCCAAAGACAAAGAAATTATCATGAAACATTCCTTATGACTCTTTAAGAAACTTAATGACCCAATAAAATAATCACAAGTATATTATAAATGCTTACATCATCCAGCCATACATACACTCCTCTCATAACATCACTTAAACATAAGAAGTTTAAATGTCCATCAATTTCAGTGTCAAACAGCTTCCTTACAAAATCACTTTCTTAACCTCTTACTGACCCCGATCTGCTTCCAATCTCCAGCCACACACACCAGCATGAATATGAATGAGTGTGTATGAGTGTGTGTGTGTGTGTGTGTGTGTGTGTGTGTGTGTGTGTGTGTGTGTGTGTGTGTGTGTGTGTGTGTGTGTGTGTGTGTGTGTGTTGAGATACTGACAATGTCTGAGGAGGTAAATCTGGCTTGTAAAGAAAGCTTTGATGGACACAATCTCCATTACACACTGGCAGTGGCGCTCAGATCTGCAGACACATTTCACTGTTGCACATCCCAGCAGGAGCTCCAAACCCTCGCCGCTGGAAAGATGGGAATTTCAGACCCAATATTTTCCATCAGAGTCAACATAATCAGATTTATCTCTGTAAGGGAGTTCAGGTATTTGATAGCTGCTGAGTTCCACGTTAACATCAAACCAAATGCTATAAATATTCTGATATTTATCAGCAAAGTGATTCCAGTTTTAAACTTAGACACCCAATCATTTCATAAACAAACTATTCTGAATCTTTGCTGCATGCATATGCAAACAAATGCAAGATTCGTCAAAAAATTAGTCTTTTAAATTAGGGTTGTGCTGATGGACGATATCATGGAGAGATGGAGAGCCACCATCGTGATGCCACGCCCCCCGTTGCGAGTCTTGCGAGTGCGACACACACTAATCCTAGTCTCTTCTATAGTTAACCTAAAAACTTTGCAGAGATTGCTCTGTAAATTAAATTGAGAATATAACTAATGCATATAGGCTATTTTAAATACTGTAGTCTATGCCAGAGACGTGACGTGTGTTAGTCTGTGAAAATACCGTGCCAGGCAGGCTACACAAATATTGATCTTGACATTGTTAGCCTCTTGTCTTTTTTACATGTCTTACACTGTACATTTAACTTAAAATATTTAATTTTGTACAAGAAAACAGCCCTTATTAATGAATTATTAGTAGCCTATTGTAGTGTCTCAGGAAATCTTGCTCATTGTGACATAGCTCTTCTGTGGCTACTGCACTGAAGCGGCAGTTTAAGATAAACCCAGACTTCAGCAAACGTCAAATAACTTTTGTCTGGTTAAAACTTTTATAGACAATTTGCCTTGGCCATAATGTCAAATCAAATCAAATGAAAGAATGAAGGTGATTCTGATAATACACATTTATTAAAACACAGAAGAACAACAAATCAAGAACAAGAAAACAAGAAAAAGATACTTTCCAAACTGTGCAGGAATCCATTATTTAAAAAAAATTATAAATAAATAAATAATAATATTATTATTAAGTAAAAATACTATATTATTTACATATTTACTATAAATACCATAAATAATATAATAAAGAACATGCAGAAAGAATCGTTGTTGAGCATTAAAAAATCTATTTATTTTACCTGTTTAAAAAGAGTTCGTTATGCTGACTGATATTGCAAAATGGTATTTATCATATTATTTTAATTTATTATCATAAACACTGGTTTGTAGCGCAAACAGTTTTACCGTTTACTGCACTTCGCCATTCTTATAGCAGCTAATGAATCAGAAGTCTCACGCATTCACAGAAAATAACTGATTTCCACACTGCAAACTAGGGTGGATACGTGATGTTAGCTGTACTGGGACTTCTGCTAAACTTAGTCTGACTTGAAACATAAAGGCTTCATGTGTCATGTGACCCTTTCATGTAGCAGTGGTTCAGCTGATACGATGCCGACCACAAAGGGAGATTCTGCAACTCAAATTTGCGGTCTTGAGACAATCAGATTGAGACATCTCTGTGGGAAGATGGTACAGGAAATGATAGCTGTTCATTCACTCAACACTAAGCTTGCACAAGATTACTGAAACCAACTGCCACTAGCCTGTTGAGAGCCCTCTCCACATTTACATGACTATGTGACTCTAAACGCACAGACAGGAAATATTACAGCCTTCAGGAATAATTCAATCTGGCCTTTGAAACATAATGGCTTATTTAAGTCAGAACCTCTGCTCAACCCAATGGGAATGTAAATAATTGTTTTGACTTACTACACTAAAAAATTATATGATCAATAAGTTATGACAACATACACTATACTGCAAAAAGTATTAGGACACCCCACCAATTCATTGAATTCAGGTGTTCAATCACTTCTATGGCCACAGGTGTATAAAATCAAGCACTAGGCATGCAGACGCTTCTACAAACATTTGTGAAAGAATGGGTCGTTCTCAGGAGCTCAGTGAACTCAAGCGTGGTACCGTGATAGGTTGCCACCTGTGCAGTAAATCCATTCGTGAAATTTCCTCACTACTAAATATTCCACGGTCAACTGTTAGTGGTATTATAACAAAGTGGAAGCAATTGGGAACAACAGCAACTCAGCCACGAAGTGGTAGGCCACGTAAAATCACAGAGCGGGGTCAGCGCATGCTGAGGTGCACAGTGCACAGAAGTCGCCAACTTTCTGCAGAGTCAATAGCTACAGACCTCCAAACTTCGTGTGGCCTTCAGATTAGCTCAAGAACAGTGCGTAGAGAGCTTCATGGAATGGGTTTCCATGGCCGAGCAGCTGCATCCAAGCCTTACATCACCAAGTGCAATGCAAAGCGTCAGATGCAGTGGTGTAAAGCACGCCGCCACTGGACTCTAGAGCAGTGGAGACGTGTTCTCTGGAGTGAGCAATCACGCTTCTCTGTCTGGCAATCCGATGGATGAGTCTGGGTTTGGCGGTTGCCAGGAGAATGGTACTTGCCTGACTGCATTGTGCCAAGTGTAAAGTTTGGTGGAGGGGGGATTATGGTGTGGGGTTGTTTTTCAGGGGTTGGGCTTGGCCCCTTAGTTCCAGTGAAAGGAACTCTTAATGCTTCAGCACACCAAGACATTTTGGATGATTTCATGCTCCCAACTTTGTGGGAACAGTTTGCGGATGGCCCCTTCCTGTTCCAACATGACTGCGCACCAGTGCACAAAGCAAGGTCCATAAAGACATGGATGAGCGAGTTTGGTGTGGAGGAACTTGACTGGAGTCCTGACCTCAACCCGATAGAACACCTTTGGGATGAATTAGAGCGGAGACTGCGAGCCAGGCCTTCTCGTCCAACATCAGTGCCTGACCTCACAAATGCGCTTCTAGAAGAATGGTCAAAAATTCCCATAAACACACTCCTAAACCTTGTGGAAAGCCTTCCCAGAAGAGTTGAAGCTGTTATAGCTAGGGATGCGCCGATCCGATACTCAGTATCGGTATTGGCTCCGATACCGCCATTATTTGCCGGATCGGATATCGGTCAGACAGGACCGATCCAAATCCGATACTGTGCATATAATATTCTGTTATTGTTAAGCCCCAGTGCCCCACAAAAGGCACAAAAACATTATAAAGCATCATCAACGCTTCGTGCACTATATTAGTTGTTCTGAAGCCATTCCATAGTTTAATGCGAGGGACAGATGAATATTTAAGTCATTAAATTCAAGTTCACGTGAATGCTTCCCTCTGCTGCGGCTGTCAGTCATTCTCCATTCAGCTTTCAAACTGCATGTCGTGTTCGGTTACAACAGTCAACGCGATGAAACTCTCTCCAAGATGATTCAATGTTCCTGTTATTATGCTTGATCTGTAGATACCGGTCTATGGTTTCGCATTAAATAACTTTGTCTGGCTGGAGTTTATTGCTGTTTCTAAATCGTGTTACTTTCTACCGGGTGTCTGTTAGATCACAACACTGGACTAGAGATTGTATCACCTGCCTGATTTGTCACCCTTTATAATCCCCTCGTGTCTGCAGTCCTGTGCTGGATCGTTGTCTTACGTTTGATGTTCCCTGTTTGGATGTTCTGCTCCCTGTTATGTTCCTGTTTACTAAATTTGGTATTTAAGTTTATTTCAAGTTTGTTTTCCCCCTTGTGGGTTTTTGGTTTGTGTTTGTTTTATTTTGTAAGTTAATAAAGTCACCTCTTCCTGCACTTGAGTCCTCGCTCCCATTTTTCCTTACTGATCCCTGACAAAAATATTGCATAGATAGATACACTATGCATCGATATATCTTCCCTTTGTGTTTTGAACTTTTCAATGCGGACGAAGCGCTGTGTGCTGTGACTCTATGTTGCTTCAAGCGCATCATCCTGCGCACGGGATGTGCATATTATATTAGAGCCTTTCGTATTATAATACTTTTGCGCAATGAAAGATTATTAATAGCCTTTCTTGTTCTGCCCTATCTATAATATGCTGCTGCCTCATTAAAAAGCTGTGCTATACATTTAAAATAAATGTCTTTTAATTTCTTAGTATATAGGCCCTATTTCTATAAATACATTTACTTGTTTTTCATGAATGTATTTTACAACAGTGTAACATTTCACCAGATTTACTGCTTTACTTTTTAATAAAAAGCCTGTGATTCTAAAGTGAGAAATGTGTTGCTTAACAATTAGACAGTCCAAATTAAAATAAAAAACAAGATCGCAAAACAACTTCACATAAAAACAATATAATTAATAAGCTAATGCATGTAATATATTAATGCATGTTTTAATTGTTGCTATGACCTAATAAATAAATCAGTACTGCATATCACACAACATAAAAATAATATACTACTATTTATTACCGATATTGCATTTTTCGTGAGCAATAAAGATACACTGTCGACATATAATAATGTGTTTTATGTTTTAACTTATTTTAAATGCCTGAATAAAATAAATCAGTTCTGCATATCATTTAAACACAAAATAATCTTCTACGATCTACCACCGATATTGCATTTTTTTTTGTGACCAATATATATTATGGACACATAAAAAACAATATTGGGCGATATTCTATAACTATAAATAGTAAAGTCTATCAACCTCCAAAAAGACCATAAAAGCACAGTTTACAGTTTACAGAGCTGCACGATTCTGGATAAAGTGAGAATCACAATTCTTTTGTTTCAAATAGAGATCACGATTCTGAATAGACAACTAAACAAAATTGCATGTAATAGGCTCTGACAAAATGTTAATTGCTGCAGTCTATTTAAAAAAAAGTTAATTCTTTTGAATTAATTTTTTTTTTTTTTAAATCGGTTTGAATGAATGATTCAATGACTCGCTCATAAATACTTCATTTGTTTCATTACTGGATGAATCAGTTTTTAAACGAATCTCTTAAATGAATGATTCAATGACAAATCCATTTTCAACAGTCACTTGTCTCCACCTACTGGTGTAACGGTGTAATTGATACAGTCGTTATTCGAAGCGTCAAGTAACTTTCAAAAGGTGATTTGATCGCTATCGTAGGCATCAGTGTTTATATCTGAACTATAAACTTTTATCCCAGTACTTCTGTGATCATTTGAATGTCTGTAACACAGAAATAACGATACTGTGTGTGGCTGAAAAAAACGTTATGAAGCTGTTTCATACCTAAACATGATCCTGCTCTCTCTGGCTAGAGAGTCGCATGGGTGTTTGAATCAAGATTTCAATCTTTTAACGATTAATCGTGCACCTGTAGTAGTTTGTGATATGATTAAAGTAATAAATCTTCAATAAATACTACATTTATTAATCAGAACAAACGTAGAACATATTTAGCAGAAAATATTACTTCTGCTAAGTAATACAGTTCATTAGCTTAACGGTAGACTGTTTACAGTTGCCAAGCAATGCAGCTGTGTTTATCTGTATTATACACTGGCTTTAGTTTAAATATGACTCATCCAATCAGAGCTCAAAGTCAGAACCATTAGTTTAACAAAACATATTCTAGAAATTGTAATTAGAGAGCTCCAGGCGCCAAAAGCAGCCACATAATCTCATGATTCAGCACTAAAATCTGCAGTCCATCACTGGTATCTTGAAATACATCATGTGTTTAGTGTAAAACTGGCTGTGGGTTTCAGGCGTCATGCTCTGAGTCTGCTGCAGTGACACACATTTCCTGTTAAGACAGGCTCAAAGTAACAGTTACTGTCTACTATTACAGTGTAGACTCTCACCGCTGATATGAGTAAACATCCTCAGAGCATGAGAAGTGGAGTTAATTGTATAGAAAAACGGTTGGATGAGGACACGGAACATTAGTAACGAACCGTGATCCACCGTAATGTCACCATAGATAGCAGGAGAATCAGTCTCAGGAATAATGCAACTTTCCATTCATGTTGAAATTATTATATTTATGAGATAAGGGCACATGAGATATTTGGGATTTCCCAAAATATATATATATATATATATATATACACACACACACACACACACTCACCTAAAGGATTATTAGGAACACCTGTTCAATTTCTCATTAATGCAATTATCTAATCAACCAATCACATGGCAGTTGCTTCAATGCATTTAGGGGTGTGGTCCTGGTCAAGACAATCTCCTGAACTCCAAACTGAATGTCAGAATGGGAAAGAAAGGTGATTTAAGCAATTTTGAGCGTGGCATGGTTGTTGGTGCCAGACGGGCCGGTCTGAGTATTTCACAATCTGCTCAGTTACTGGGATTTTCACGCACAACCATTTCTAGAGTTTACAAAGAATGGTGTGAAAAGGGAAAAACATCCAGTATGCGGCAGTCCTGTGGGCGAAAATGCCTTGTTGATGCTAGAGGTCAGAGGAGAATGGGCCGACTGATTCAAGCTGATAGAAGAGCAACTTTGACTGAAATAACCACTCGTTACAACCGAGGTATGCAGCAAAGCATTTGTGAAGCCACAACACGCACAACCTTGAGGCGGATGGGCTACAACAGCAGAAGACCCCACCGGGTACCACTCATCTCCACTACAAATAGGAAAAAGAGGCTACAATTTGCACAAGTTCACCAAAATTGGACAGTTGAAGACTGGAAAAATGTTGCCTGGTCTGATGAGTCTCGATTTCTGTTGAGACATTCAGATGGTAGAGTCAGAATTTGGCGTAAACAGAATGAGAACATGGATCCATCATGCCTTGTTACCACTGTGCAGGCTGGTGGTGGTGGTGTAATGGTGTGGGGGATGTTTTCTTGGCACACTTTAGGCCCCTTAGTGCCAATTGGGCATCGTTTAAATGCCACGGCCTACCTGAGCATTGTTTCTGACCATGTCCATCCCTTTATGACCACCATGTACCCATCCTCTGATGGCTACTTCCAGCAGGATAATGCACCATGTCACAAAGCTCGAATCATTTCAAATTGGTTTCTTGAACATGACAATGAGTTCACTGTACTAAAATGGCCCCCACAGTCACCAGATCTCAACCCAATAGAGCATCTTTGGGATGTGGTGGAACGGGAGCTTCGTGCCCTGGATGTGCATCCCACAAATCTCCATCAACTGCAAGATGCTATCCTATCAATATGGGCCAACATTTCTAAAGAATGCTTTCAGCACCTTGTTGAATCAATGCCACGTAGAATTAAGGCAGTTCTGAAGGCGAAAGGGGGTCAAACACAGTATTAGTATGGTGTTCCTAATAATCCTTTAGGTGAGTGTATATATATATAAAATAAAATATATGTATAAAATATATTTCACACATAAATATATAATAAATAATTTACATAACATTTCTTTAATGCTGCAGATGGATGATATACTTTATTCATGAAAACATGCTGGAACATGATAACTGCTGATATGCTGATAATTTAAACCATGTTAATATTGGTATGGTCACAAATATATATTGCATCCCCAAGATCCAAACCTCACAGTGTTCTGACATCAGTCCGACAGCTAAGCTTGTTTGCGGAGGGGTTCCCCATGTGAAAAAGCAAACAAAAAGGTCACCAGGCAGTTAAGCTTGTTTTTGTGAAATTCCACCGTGCAGCAGATGGACTGAACTCTGCTGGAATGACTGCTGTCTGTGGGACTTACACACCGCTTCTGAGATCAAAGATCGGGAGAACGCGAGCAGCTGAGACCAGCGGTGTGCATGTGCACTGAGCTTTAAAGAAAACTAAGTGAAAATAGCAGTATTTTCTTTGCAATAAGTGTAAATAGTAGTTAAATACTATTTGCAAATTGCACCTCAGTATTTTAGTACATTCTAAAACACTATGCAATAATAACAAATTGAGTGTAAATTATTACATTTATTAAATAAATGCTGCCTTATTGGGACAATAAAGCCCTCCCTACATCTACCCCTAACCCTACATGATAAACAATTTAATATTAAACAACAGTTAGGCACTTTAATTCCACTTTTCACATATTTTCTTCATATTTATTGAAAATAAATGCCTTTCCGATCTGATATGTGATGGGAAAAGGGAGAAGAGCGAGTTCGGCAAAAAGCGTATTCGAACTCGATTTCGATTCAGTATCTGTAACACGCTGACACGCTGACTTCGCAGGCATTTTTTGTACTTTTGTCTGGTCCATCCAGACGTCAGTAGGATGGACCAGTGGGATTTACCCATCCTGATATTGATACTGATATTACCCATCTCTTTACTGGAACACAAAATTGCATTTTTGAAGAATATCCTGAAATGTTTTTAAATGTATTTGCTGCTCTTTTCAATATAATGAAAGTGAATGGGGACACTAGGGCTGTGAAGGTTTAAAAACATCATAAAGGTGCATACATAACTTATGATACCTTATGACACCTTCAAACTATACGATAACTGTGTGGGAGGAACAGACCCAAATTTGAGTCTATTCACACAAAAAAAAAAAAAAAAATATTCACAAAATTGCATTTTGATGCCACTCACATGACCAAACAGAACCTTTTTAAGTGATCTTCAGTGAATAATGGTTTTAATTTAAGGTGATCATCTTCACACACAATATTACTATATGGTTTAAGAAGACGTGCAAGTCATATGGACCGCTTTTATACTGCACTTTAACATTTTGGAGCTTGACCGCTCCAGTCCCCATTCACTTAACTATCAAACTAACAGCAGCCAACATTCAACACATTTTATGTTCCACCGAAGAAGAAAAAAAGTGAGTCATACAGGTTTGGAACAATTCCTTTGAGGGTGTGTTTTATTGGAGGCGAGACAGCATAGCAAAGAAATGGTCAAACACAGAAACCAACAGAAATGACAGAAAAAGAGAAACACCAGAGGCTACCATCCTTTGCAGTCTTTCTCACTTTTTTCCACGAATTAAGCAAATCCATGTACCCCTAAAAAGCATTGCCTAGCAACACTGGGTTGCCAAAATCAGCCTCATTATACCGCCATGCTCTCTACAGCAACACAGAACACCAGATTCTGTTCTTATAGAGCTGATTCATACCGATACGGATGTTAGTTTTTCATTCACTTTAAAGAACCGGTTTATACGAATCAATCATTCAGGAATCTGACGCTGTACAGTATGTTTACAAATCCCCCAAAAAGAACCGACTCATAAGAGTCATTCGTTCGGGAATCGGGTTACATTGATTACATTGATTCACTATAAAGAATCGGCTCAAAAGAATCATTCGTCTGGGAACCGAAGCTCACGCTGATCTCGCGCTGTAGCTTCAGTGAAAAACAGTGCAAGACAAACCGTCACAATTGTAACGCCAGGAAAATAATTTGGATTCGGTATTTAAAAACAGAATAAGAAAAGGTCCGAAACCTTTTAGGAGACAAATCTACATCAATCTCTACAATACACACAGCTGTCATCATTAAAATACGTAGTGTTTCCTGAATATTGCACTATAATGGATTTGACTATAGCGGACTTTGAAAACTTAAACCGTTTAGTTATTTGTTATGAAATATCATGCAAATGCGAGTAAATCCCCGCTTTTAGCATACAAGTTGCAAACAACTTTGACTCTGAACTTCCGCAGATATAAACAAGATCTAAAACGGTCGTTTCCAGGCGAATTCATGCAGATTGACAGCTGTAAAACTCACTTTTATGTTTTCCAGAGGTCCAGGACTGTTTCGCCAGGCTGGGGCTGCGAATGATCGCGCGTCCGGCTGATTTTAGCGCGTCCATGATAATGAATATCAGTTTATTGTGATAATTAATAATCCTGAGAGCGCGATCCTCCGACTGTCCTCTGCACGATCGAGCCCGATACTCTCCCCGCAGGAAAACTTTTCTGACAGCCTGTGATTTTCTTCCTTTTCCGCGGATGATCCCGGGTAGATGTGCGAACATGCTCGCCACGGCGGGCGGGGTTTAGTATGTAAATTAAGCGGATAATATTCCGTCATGACGCTGCCGTAAATGGGCGGGAGGCGGGGTTTAGTATGTAAATTAGGGCTTCGCGTGTGTACATAAACAGTGTGCGGTTTGACGTTGTTACTATTAAAGGGATAGTTCAGCCAAAAATGAAAATTCTGTCAGTTGTTCCAAATCTGTTTGGATTTCTTTCTTCAGCAGAAGAAAGAAATTCATACCGGTTTGGACCAACTTGAGGGTGAGTAAATGATGACAGAATTTTCATTTTTGGCTGAACTATCCCTTTAAATTAGTTTTCGTTTACTTCATAGAGGTAAAAAATGCATGGGTGTTGTGATTACAAGGACACACTTTAATTCACACATATGGGGGGAAAATGGTTAATAATAATGAAATGACTGTATAAAATTCTATAAAAACACATTGCAAGAGAAGAATACAAATACTTATGAAGAATATTGCAGTTATAAGATGGTATGTTTTTACTTAGATTTGTTTTGTAGCCATTATCAATGTAAAAAAAACCATATTATTATTAGCTATCATTTGCATAATAAATAAGTACAACATTCTAGCCAATTTTATTACATTCAGTCATCATGTAGCAGTTAAAGTATAATATGTTACACTAATGTTTACCTTAATAAAATGGCTTAATTGCATTGTTCTTTAAAAAAATATATATTTTGATATCAGCACATTCTAATCACTCAATTTCAGATATAATTAATTCCTTTTTTTTATTCCATTGTCAGGCTCATTTAATGCAATGTGTCAACTTTTGGCTCTTGTATACACTGTAAAAAAAAGTTGCTGCCTTAAATTTTTAAGTACAATCAACTTGGCTGTTTAAGTCATTTCAACTTAAATTACATTAAACTGACTTAAAAAATGAGTTGAATCTTGTATAAATTACAAAAGAAGTTGAAAATTGCTTAACTTATTTTGATGAGTTACAGCAATGTAAAAACATATGTTGTCTTAACTTTGTATTAATCATACTATAATTTTTTACAGTGAGTATGAAGAGCAATGAAGATGAGAATGAGTGTGAAACAAAATCTGTGAACCTTTACTTTGAGAGTGTAGTTATCTTTCTCTCCACTCAGCCCTGTCTAAACTCATCCGCATGAGTGCTTCTACACTGATAGGCCATCACCACATGGGAAAGAGATGGACGAAATGGAAATAAAGAAAGGGGGAAAACAGGCATTCAAAGGGGTTCCTTTGAGAAAGAAGTGATTTTGCTTGTCATTTGGCCTTTTGTCAGTTCAGGCCACCTGAATTTACTGCTCTCTAAAGAGCAAACAGAGACCGGGACATCAGGTTCTTCACCATGACCCACTAAAACCTGTTCGGTTTCATGTGAAGACACACATGAAACACAACTGACCAGGGTCTCCCAGCAGAACAACAGGTGAGTCACTCAGTTCAGGTTAACAACAAAAAAATCCAGATCTTCGGCATTCCTGAGCAAGTATTTCGTTCAGATCATTGCAGAAAAAAACGTGTACCTGTTAAGGCAAGCAGACAGATGAGGGTCTTCAGGAGGCTCAATGTGAGACAGTGCATCCTATTCCCATGGGAATAATTTACTCTCCCAGTTCATCCTACAATACTGGAACTGGAAGCTTGAGGTACGTGGGTGACATACTAAACGGCTTCTGTACATTATTAATGCTTCCATATGCTGATTAGAGCAATGGTCTGCAGCTCATCTCAGAATATAACAGCTTTAATTGGTGAATAGATAGATATATACATGGAATGGCAGTCTTTAGAACATCTTTAAGTAAACGTGCAACAAAAAAAAAAGTGAAAAATGCATTACAAGAGCCCATGAATGTGAAAGTGTGTCCTTGTGCCAGTTATCAGAACCATAGTTTTTACATGCACATCATGCCACTGATGCACTGAAGAAAGCGTGAATGTGTGAGAGGAACATGAAACTGTGTGCCTGTCTGCATGCATGGTTTTAAAAAGAGACGTGTTTAATATGAAAACTCTGGTTATTTATTCATGCAAGTAATAACCTCTTGTGAATGAGAGATGAAGGCTCCTCACTTACAGCGATCGGAGAATCTGTTGGCACGAGATTTTGCAGTAGTTTACAAAACTAGCAAATGTTAGCTGCAAAAATTAATAAAAAGCATTTTGAGATTACTTTAAAATTATTCTTAATGTAATATGTGCAGATGCGTGCTATATCAATTGCCCCATTATATCTTGTATAACCACTATAACCACATTTGATATATATATACACATATTATATACACACATACACACACACATACATGGTCACACTTTAGATTAGGGTCCAATTCTCACAGTATTAACTTACTATTGACTGCGACTTTTGCCTCACTAAACTCCTAATGTCTGCTTATTAATAGTTAGTAAGGTAGTTGTTAAGTTTAGGTATTGGGTAGGATTAAGGGATGTAGAATATGATCATGCAGAATAAGGCATTAATATGTGCTTTATAAGTAATAATAAACAGACAATATCCTAGTAATATGCATGCTTATAAGCAACTAGTTAATAGTGAGAATTGGACCCTAAAGTGTTACCATATATAACATTTATTTTGAACTCTTATAAATTAACTTTTAAATTTATGTAGATGAAATCATGGCATTCAAGAACAATTCAATTGTTTCTAATTTTTACTCATTTATTAACCCTTTCCTCAGCTTAAATTAACCCTGATTATATGGTTAGTTGAATTTTATCACTTGAATGTTTTTCCTTGCTATCAGAACACTTTATATATTGTGACCCACCTATAACTTTGTGCACGCAAGCATTAACAAACAACAACAATCAACGGACAAATCACAAGAGAAACTCGGATGCCAGAAAAAAAAAAATGTTTTATTACTTGAAACCTCACAGAGACCTCACAACGAGTGCAGCCGAGGTCTGGCTGAACGACAGACAGAAAGCGAGAAGTGACAGCGGGCAAAGAAAACAAAACAACTGTCTCCCCCCCCACCCCCACACTCTTTTATTTAAACCACTTGGACATTGAAAGCTTTACCACTTCCTCCATCACATCATAATTAAAATAAAAAAAAAACACAGACACCAAAAACAACAACCATCTCAGAGCACTACAATACCACATAGGACTGACTCTGGCTAAACCCCGCCCCCCTCCCGCCCATCGTTAACCAAACGGAAAACTAACACAGTTACCATCTCTCCTTCTGAATCTACCCGCACCAGAACTCGCTGGAGACCGTTTGGAGGAACTAGCTTCCTCTGGTTGGCATCTATTCGCGTTAACATAAATCTGAGGGGTTTTCCAAAAGGTGGGTCAGCTCGGGACGTTCTCCCTATAATACTTAGCAGACATAGATGACATCTGGATCTGTATTCATTTACACAGCAAGTGTGATGATGGCCCAATGAAAACCTTTCCATAAGTGCAACAGGTTTAAAGTCGCAAACCTTTCTGAAAGCAACAGCGCCATCAAGTGGCACAACCAAGTATTTCTCTGAAAACAATACACAAACTATATAATAATATTATTATTAATAATAATAATAATAATAATAATAATAATAATACACTCCTCTAGCTTCCGATCATTGGACCAGCCAGTAACCTGATGGATCTGAAACACTTTTCTTTTTCAACAAAATTACAGTCCTACTACTTAGTTGGCACTGGACTACACTAGCTTCCGTCTGATACTGAAAGATGGTCAATACAATAAAGAAAACCAGGAGAGGAAAGCATCCTGCGTTTTCATACTTGACATATTCCCTCGCGAGCTTGTTGAAGTCAACAGTGCAATAGTGCCACGCCGCATAAATAAATAAATGTAAACAAATGAGCAAATTCACAAGTGCAGACCAAAACAGGTGCAGAGTCGTCACGCCAATGGGCTGGTGATCCGTTTGCAAAAGGTTGCTTGTTAACATGGTGACCAAAAAAAAAAAAGATGTGTTTGAGGCATGACGTGGTCGAGGGAGGGAAGAGATCTTTCGGTTCCACCAACGAGGTCCCATATGAAGGCACTGATTATCTGTAATTGGTGAATTACGCGGCTGGACTGTGTTTGTGGCGCACAGTTCGTCACTTTGTACCATGAGGAAGAACTAAACAGCAATCCACATATTAAGTCCTAAAAGATCGGGAGTCGTCCGATCCTGACATACTGATCGAAAAAGCTTTGCGTGAGAATTATGTCGCATTGTTTCTGGGACGTTTGACACATTACATTCTTGTCATATTAGATGGTGACATTCTTGAGTAAAAATCTTCTTGCCTCTGATATGGGGTAGAGCACCTGGGACAACGGATCTCACACTTGCCCTGCTTTGCACCCCCCCCCCCCCCCTCCAAAAAAAAAAAAAAATAAATTTAATCCAGGAGCCTGGTCTCTGAATGGACTGAGGGAAGATACTCACCAACTTCTGTGAGGTTTCTAGACATTTACAAGAGAAAAGAAACGGCAGTTTCCTACTCAACGTGTGATGTCCCTTAAAAGTCTTCTTTTTTGTCTTTTGTATTTTTACTACAACAAATACAGTCACACAATACAATATCCTTCTGACCAGGCAAGAAGCTGTAGTAATAGAAGACGAAAAAACAAAAACAAAAAGCAATTTGAGCCACAGACATGCCAAAGATGAATCTGAATCTGGGCCTATGGAGGAAAAAAACAACCAGAGAAGACTGTGTGTGTGTGTGTGTGTGTGTGTGTGTGTGTGAGAGAGAGAGTGAGAGAGAGAGAATGCGAGAATGAGTGGAGGTCTGTTGTGTTGGGAAACAAGCATTCATTTTTTCAGGGGCTGGTAAACAGATGCGTTAGGGTCCAGTCCTGACGGACTGGTGTCCATGAACTTGGAGGAGTAGTGGGGCGTGACTGGGGTCATGCTGCCTGTATCTGCTGAATACACCACGCTGGGCATGACAGCCATCACCTCTGCTATCTTCTGCTTCAGGTCTTTAATCTCCTGGTCTTTCTGCAGAATCTGACCTAAAACAACACAAATCCGGCACGGGAACAACTTTTAGTGCTTTTCCATGTTTGGGAATGAGGTTTTCTATAAAGACATACACTACCATTCAAAATTTATTTGATCAAAATACAGTTAAAAAAAAAAAAAAAAAAAAAAAACAGTAATATTGTGAAATATTATGACAATTTAAAATATCCGTTTTCTATTTAAATATACACCGATCAGGCATAACATTATGACCTAATAGTCCGTGGTCCAGTTCTGATGCTCACGTGCTCACTGTTGGCACTTTCGGCGGTGGACAGGGAACAGCATGGGCACCCTGACTGGTCTGTGGCTATCCAGCCCCATACGCAACAAACTGCGATGCACTGTGTATTCTGACACCTTTCTATCAGAACCAGCATTAACTTCTTGAGCAATTTGAGCTACAGTAGCTCGTCTGTTTGATGGGACCACACGGGCCAGCCTTCGCTCCCCACGTGCATCAATGAGCCTAGGCCGCCCATGACCCTGTCGCCAGTTCACCACTGTTCCTTCCTTGGACCACTTTTGATAGATACTGACCACTGCAGACCGGGAACACCCCACAAGAGCCGTCTAGCCATCACAATTTGGCCCTTGTCCGCTCAAATCCTTACAGTTGCTCATTTTTCCAGCTTCTAACACATCAACTTTGAGGACAAAATGTTCACTTGCTGCCTAATATATCCCACCCACTAACAGGTGCCGTGATGAAGAGATAATCAGGGTTATTCACTTCACACATCATAATGTTATGCCTGATTGGTGTATTTAAAAAAAAAAGCAATTTTCAGCATCATTACTCCAGTCTCACATGATCCTTCAGAAATAATTCTAATATGCTGATCTGCTGCTCAAGAAACATTTCTGTTTATTATTATCAATGTTAAAAACAATTGTGCTGCTTCATATTTTTGTTAAAACTGAGTTTTTTTTCCAGGATTCTTTGATGAATAGAAAGTTCAAAAGAACAGCATTTATTAGAAATAGAAATCTTTATTGTCACTTTTGATCAATTCAATGTCTCCTTGTTGATTATAGGTATTAATTTCTCAAAAAAGAAAAAAAAAAAAAAAAAATCTTACTGACACCAAATTTCCAGAAGAATCAGATTTTGAAAGAGATTTAGAGCAAATATGAAAATCTCCTCACTTGAACTTTGAGCTCCAGCTCTCTGTAGTTCTTCTCAAATTAAAATATGTAATTCTTACAAGAAATTCCAGAAAAAAAGTTTCATGGGTTTGAATGACAAGTGGCTGAGTAAATGATGACCTTTTTATTTCCAACTGTTTTTCAGCTATAAAATAATTGGTGCCCAAATTTAAAAGCTAATCTTTGAGTTATCTGGACAAAAGGGCGTGATGCAAACCTTGTGCGATCTCCAGCTGTCTCTTAGCGTCTCCGAGGGCAGAGAAGAGGTCCAGCTTAATTCGAGTCTCAGCACTGAGGCTATTTTCCAGGTGCTGGGTTTTATCCTGCATCGCTGACAGTGCTGACATCAGAACCTCTGTGTCCTTCTCGTTTTCCTTATATTTATGTAGTTCCTAGACAGACATGACAGAAGAAAAAGCATTAAATATCTATTTTTGTACTTTTTCTGCATTTCC
The DNA here is from genome assembly GCA_039654105.1 of Coreius guichenoti. NCBI lineage: Eukaryota > Metazoa > Chordata > Actinopteri > Cypriniformes > Gobionidae > Coreius > Coreius guichenoti. The sequence goes on along the minus strand of CM077179.1, from coordinate 36,574,632 downwards.
AGAAGAATCAGATTTTGAAAGGCATTTAGAGTGGCATGAACATAACATGAAAATCTTCTCACTTGAACTTTGAGCTCTAGCTCTCTGATTTGATCTTCTTTCACCTTGATATCAAGTGTGAGTTTCTTACACTCCGTCTCCAGCTCAGAAATCCTCCTCCTCAGAGACTCTGTGCACTCACCTCTGACACACACAAATACAGATGCACGTTAGTTCACATACAACATTTTTTTTAAATTAAATATCCTGCAGTTGTATAGAAAGGAAATACTGTATTGTTCCGAATAAAAGACAACCCTGATTATTAAGATGACATTTTGGAAAAAGGCTTGTCTTTTATAAAGAAAATTATTTTATTTTAATCATTTGGTAAAATGTACTAACAATCAAATTTAAAAATAAATACTTTACGGCATACGTAAAGTAAACCCCATAGTTCTCATTTCCAGTTTCTCACATTTTTTTATGTACAGTGACAGATGTTGGCATGTCAAAAAACACAGGTGTTTGAGCCACATTACCCATTTGATCCAGGGGATATGAATGTTTTTTCCTTAGGCCAATCACATGTTGGAGGGCAAGCGCTGGGCAAGACTTGTTCTGCGGAGTAATGCTAATCCATTTCACCGCATCAAAGTGGCTGCTTCAAAGAAACTGACAGGCAAATGTGTCCGCATGCAGCCAAAATAAGAAATGAGGGGCCTCGCTGGTCGGTATGTTCAGCTCTTTGGCAATATCCAGTGCCTTTAGCTGGATGACGGCTCTGTTTATGGGCATCCCCTCATTCCTTTTTTCGGCTACGTACTGACACACTTGTCTGTCAATTTCTTCGAAGCGGCTCGTTTTACACGTATTTAGCGCTCCCTATTGTTGCGGGTGTATTAATGACATGTAAAAGTCTAGACTCTCAATATAAGACAACCCCATTTCTTCAGATGCATTTCCAAGAAAAAAAACACTCTCTTATATTCATAACAATATGATAGAATAAAACAGAAGATGAAATACAATGGAATGATGGGAAGCACCTGGTTGCAGCAGCGAGAGCAACTGCCCGGGCCGCTGTGGCCTCCTCCAGCTTCTTGCGTTTCTTTTCCTCTGCTAACAGTTTCTCAGCTGCAGCACGAGCATCCTGTTCTGCCTTCAGACGCTTCTCCAGCTGTCCCACTGTCTGCTTGTCCTTCTGCTTCGCCTGCACGGCGTTATGAAGTCTGAACATACACACAAGAGTTTGCATTAATACAGGTACAGTCCCCTACCTTCTCTTCACTCACTTATGGAGCAAACTCAAAAAGGGATGTCTCACTTGTTTTGCAGTAGTTCATTCTCCTGACGCAGCTGCCCGAGTTCAGAGCGTATGCTGCGTTCAGAGCTGCCCAGAGAGCCCAACTGACTGCGCAGATCCTGTTCGGTCTGTCTGCTTGCCTGCAGATCTGCCTTCAGCTTCTTAACATCCTGCTCCAGCCTAACACACATATACACAGACTTCTATCCATTAAGGGGTCATTATAATAGACATGAATCAGAGAAAAGGCCTGTTTCTCAAAACCTACTAGGCTACCTACCTAGACAGCATTTGTGTGCATCCAAACATGTCCAAGGTATAATATTCACACAAATGATGGCCAAAAACACTGTCTAAGAAGGCAAGTAATTATTTTGAGAGAGTTGGTTTTTCCCAGATTTGGGGTGTTAGGTGGTCTGCAACTTATGTTAGTGGTCCGCAATCTAAAAGGTTTGTGAAACCACAATATTATAATTATATAATATAGTATACAGGTATTCAAAAATGGACTGGACTCGCATCCGAATATGCCTACTTCCCTACTATATAGTATGAAAAATAGCACACCAAAAGGAGTAATATGTCCGAATACTCAGATTTTGAAAAACAGGAGGCGGAAAGTACCTGGATGACCTACTATTTCCGCCGAGATTTCAAAGCGCGCATCTGATAGACACTTTACTAGTCCATGAGGCCACAGGAGAGGAGTCGCGAATGGTGGGAAACTGATGCAACTGATGTTGTAGGTCATGTGACAAAGCAGATGTAGTACGTCCATCTGCATTCATACTACGCAAATACATACATACTTTTTAACAGTCGCAAAGCAAGTTCTTCATCAAATGTAGTACTTACTCTGGCAGTAACACTTTCAGAATCATCTTATGACCCTAAAGGTGTGGTCACATTAGCGAAATGAAGCACAGTTCACATAAAAGTCTCTTTTTGTGAGCAGCTGTTGCAGCTGTTGGTCAATGCGGCAAATTGATGTGAACTTGAACCTAGGGGTGTGCGATATCACCATTTTTGATCTGCTTTTGAAGAAATATCGTAGTGCTGTGCTATAGTGCATTCTCAGTTGCAGTTCTGGCGCCTCCATCCCAAAATACTCTACAACGCAATGGTTATGCTCGTGTGATATTGCAGTTATTCACAATCATGAAAATGTATTATTTGCGTGCGTTTTAAATCCTTGTCGGTTAAACATTTTATTCGGACGCTGTTCTGACATGCACTTTTCTAAGGCGCATACACCCGAAGCGCACGCACACTAAAAGCCTGTCAAGCAGTGCATGAGTACTAAACTAAGTTCTCTTTCGCGTTTTATTGCGCTTAAACTGTCAAACACACAAGGTTTACATTAACACAGTCAGTTATGTCTTAAGTGAACGTAAATAGTTGGGAGAAAACTGGATGCGTGTCTGTATATTAGATCCGTGCATTCGGTCTTAAAATGACAGCCGTTTGTCAATAATGTTAATCAAACAACAAAAGACAGAGAAAATCACTTACTGCTCTTCACTGAATAACTTCAGTACCTTTAATAAGAATCAGTGTATATATAATTTATACAGTGAAGTCTATGTAGTGTTTTATTTTTTACATTTGTTTATTCAATTTCTTGCTTGAATACTACTGTTAAATACACCTACTGTGAAAAACTAAAGCACTGTTTATTTCATTTGTATATTATATTGTATTTGTAAAGTGCATCTTTGTTCTTATTATTTTAAATCATCTTTGCCCACCCCTACTTTGGCCTGAATGGTCTGTCATTTGTTTTTCTTTTATATTTTGTTACCTTGTAAGGCTACATTTTTAAAATAGGGAAATTAGTTTGGCTGTGCTGCTCAGCAGTATTTTTAAGAAATCCTCAATGACAAAATACATGACTAGAAAAATAGTCTGCAGGTGCATTTGAAATGTTTTAACTCATCATCTTGTAATGAATGTCATTTCAGTTCTACTTTCTGAGTATGAATTATTATATACAGTAAAAGACAATATACAAGCACTGTAAAAGGTTTTGCCACAAACTGAACTGACTGGCTTCTCTCCTGTATGATTGTCTCTTCAGACCTTAGAACTGCACATGATTTATGAGCTTCTACAACTTTTGACCTCCTAACTGAACTCCTTTCCACAAATTGATCATAGAAATAAAAACAGTATAAATAAAAATGAATAACAGTTTTCTCTTAGTCTTATTAAGTGCAAACAATAAGTGCAACCATAATCAAAGTAGGTCTACTATCTCAATATTCAAAGTGCAAATAGAGACCAAGTTTTTCTTAAAGCATGATACAGAGCTAAGAGATGGTTACAACTACACAGCCCAGCCTAAGATAGTTTTCATATTGGGAGATATTCGCATGCATCAGGGAGCCGCTTTCAAAATGCGGGGTATTGAAATTGCGGTTGAATGCGTGCTCGAGTTTACTTTCGCTTTTAATTTCACGATTTTAATATTTTTGTACTCTGTGAATAGGGAGTGGAGGAGGTGCACGCATTCTACAAGATAAGACATTTGTCAGACTCTCTGTTACGCAACGAATCCTCCACCGTGGTCTTGTCAGTCATATTGTGACGTGATCAGTGAATTCTGATTCCTGCTGCGCACTACATACGACTCTGCAGTTCGTGTTGGATAAGCTGGATGGAACTGTTTTCTATAAAAAGCAAAAACAACAGTAGAGGCATATTCTATCCTAACTTCACCCTTACACTCAGTCATGGCAATGTCGGCAAGACACCTTTTCACCTCAACGAGAAATCTCGTCACATTTTAATCTCGCGAGATGAGACCACACCTTAACATAACAAAAGTGGACACAAAAATAAAGTACCAAATCAATGTGAACCCAACTAGAAAATATTTCTCTCACTCAGTTCAATTTTGTATTAACTGAAAACAGTCTGACTTGATTTTTTGACTTAAGTGTGAAGCTTAATGCTTTCTCTTGACAGCAGACTGTGGAGAAAACATCACAAAACATGAATGTTTGCTAGTGTATCGTGCACACAACCCTTTTGAACATGAGAGCCGCCGTTTTAACATGAAGTCCCAATTTTGAGACAGATAATGTGTGCGAGGCTAACCTGACGAGCGCCTCGGGTTTGCTCAGCTGATTGTTGGGAATGCAGTTTTCCACAGGGTCTCTGTGCGATGTTGCGTTCTTCCCTCCTCCACACTTCTGTTTTCTGTCCCCCTTACTCGAGGAAGAGGTGGACGACGAAGGCCCGGAGGAAGACGGCACGCTGCCGTTGGCTGTTGCGTGTCCCCGGGGCGAGGAGCTCCCTCCTCCGCTGGCATTTTTGTAATTTTTGTTGGAGTTGGAGGAGGAAGAAGAGGAGGAGGATGAAGAGTGTTCATCTTTCAGCAGGTTCTCAGTGCTGCCCAGCAGATCTGAGCTGCTCAGTCTCTTACTGTTCACGTGGTTCTCCATGTACTCCATCTCCTGAGCTTTACTGTCCACTGACGGTAAGATGCTGCTGGTGCTGCTGTGATGGTTCTGGTTGTGGTTGTGTTGCTTTTTGGACTCGTTCTTGCCTCGTTCTTTCTCTCTGTATTCCAGCTCTGGTAATGTGTTGGATGAGGGCTTTTTACCGCCTGCCGAGCCGTTCTGTGCCACAGCTGGAGAGTCTACATCTTGAATGCCTTTAGATGCTGCTGCTGCTGCTGCTGCTTGAAAGAGTGAGAAAGACTAGTTTATCCCAAACAGAAAAATCTGTCAATATATACTCAGCCATATTTATAGGTGACTTCTTTTTACTGTCAGGAGTACATAGAATATAAAAACACTGTAATGTCATATACAAATTTAGGTCACACTTTAGTTTAGGGTCCTAATTACTGCTTATTAATAGTTAGTAAAGTAGTTGTTAAGTTTAGGTATTGGGTAGGATTGTGGGATGTAGAATAGGCAGAATAAGGCATTATAATGTGCTTTATAAGTACTTATAATAAGCCAATATCCTAGTAATATGCATGCTAATAAGGAACTAGTTAATAGTGAGAATTGGACACTAAAGTGTTACCTCAAATAAAAATGTAACAATCCTTTCAATTTGTTGGCAAAGTGCTGCACAACAGGTGTACTGTATAAATTAAAACATGGACGAACAGTGTAAATTATACACACACACACACACACATACATATACATATATATATATATATATATATATATATATTCATACAAAATCTGCCAAATTCTATGACATTCCACATTATAAACTCAATTTTTTTGACTGGATTCTGAGATTCCATCCACGTTTTCCGCACTGCGGAAATCATAGGGCTCTACATTACATATTTACCCTATTGAAGAGAGTTAGTGTGGGCTATTAATAGTTATGTTATAATGTAAGAACCATTAGTAAGAAGGGTATGAAGTTAATAGGGGTCCTCTATTAATGCATCTCAATGCATGCACTCTTTGTGGCCACTGAAAAGATACAGCAATTGTTTCAGCTAAGCACCGGTAATTCCAGTATTTGAAAAATACATATCTGACACAAAATTAAAACCGGCATAGCGAATTAACCGGTATATCGTCCAGCACTAGTTTGGATGAACTATTCAGTGAAGAGACAAGGTGCAAAGCTTCACAAGATCATCCGTCAGTCCTTACCTTCCTCTGCTTCTCTCTCTTGTCTCTGTATGAGCTGTTGTTCTGGAGGTAGTGCCTGCTGCAGCAGCTGCATGTAAAATTCGTTCTCTTTCTGAACTTCCTTCTGTTTCCGTAGACGCATCTTATAACTTACATAACTCTTAAAACCAAAGCCCAGCGTTACCACCGGGTACCCAATACTGTAAACACAAAAAGAAATAAGACATATAATTAGCATGACTGTAGGGGTAAAAGGCATCACAAAAAGATTTAATACACATTTAAGGAGTGTAACTTGCTATGGTCCAAGTAACCTGTTTGTTTACAGCATCACTTCAAATGTTGTGGATTATTACTGTGTATTGCTTGCTATATGATTAAATATCCTTTTTATGTTCATTTAGTGCACACTTACTGTACCAAACAGCTAAACGTGATGGGTTTGGGTTCTACGGTATTTAGTCTTCTGATTAATGATGCACCGAAATTAATATTTTACAGAAAGTAAAGTTTTCATTTAGCCAAGAAACAAAAACGATACAAAAGTTTCCGTAAGTAGTTAAATTCTGTGTGCTTCTCATGGTGTTGTGTTCAAAGGTAATAAATCAGTCATAGGAAAGTTCTTCTGCAACAAGTCGCCTCTTTATATTTCAGCTGAATACATTTTACATATTGGCATTCGAACATCATTTTTGGTCACGGTGAACTGCATCTACACTGCTGACATCTTAACCTATTCTAGCTTATCCACATTGTTTTCAAGAAATAGAAGCAGACACAATGAAAATGCGCAATCAGAGATCAATGGTCAATGATTTCAGCCCTCTAAAACTATTTTGGCCTAATATTTTCAGTTGCATCACTATTTCTGATCATGACAAACACGTTGTCCCTGGACAATTATAGATGTAAATTCAGTTCCCGGACTGTCTGCTCTATGGATCTCTCAGCAGCAGTGAAACAGATCACATACTGTATGATCACTTAAGGCCATTACATACTCCGCAAGAACAGAACAGAGAAAAAAAGTTCTCGCAGCCCTGGTTTAGGAGTTCTCGAAGCTTGTTCTCGACACATCATCTGAGCAGAACTTTTTTTCTTGTGGGTGTCCGAGAACTATTGTGTGATTGGTAAGAAATTTAAAGTGGGCGGGGCCTCTGAGGACTCCCCAGAAGTTCGGCACCTGCTTTTCTCGTGAAGTATCGAATGTCCTGGCCAGAACGAACTTTGTTCTTGTTCTTGCCACCTCGAAAAAACGAACAAATATCTTCGTTCTTGCGGAGTATGTACCAAGCTTTACAGTAATAAAAACATGATTAACACTTCCTGAAATGGTTTTGAGGACACCGGACATATCAAGCAGAAACGTGCTCACAATCAATCCCAGCGTTTGATTTGTCAACGTAAGTGTGGATTTGGGATAATGACGTACCAGTGCGCTGCAAACGGACGACACAAGTCCACGTGGAAGTGTTTCAAATCTTTAAATCTGATAGCTGCCTCAATATAAACAAAAAGTATCCATAGCGACACAGTGGGGAGGCAGACCCCTCGTTCTGTAGAGAGACAAGAGAAGAATGGTCAATTCAACATGTGCTTAAAACACTTCAGCTGACAACAGTGCGTTGAGTGTAATAATAACAACATGAACAGCACAAATTAATCTAAACACACCCCCAACGATTCAAGTGCACACTCTATGGGTGAATCTGAGTGAGTCATTTGAAGCAAATTCTTTTGTTGACACCAAGATCCAGAGCTGCTCAGTCACACCGGCAGAAATAACCAAGCTTACAGCTGCAAGGTCACGGTGTGTGTGTGCATGTTATAAAGAGAGAATAAACCATGCTAAGACAACAAAAGCTCACAACAGAATGGGAATGATTCTCTCATGGGGTTCGCCAATGGATGCACGTGTAAGTTTTGTGTCCAAACTGAGGTAGCAGCTACAAAAACAGATGTAAAATATTTTAACCCATCTTTACAAAGAGGATTAGAAAACCCAGAGATGGGTGTGTCTACAACAAACCAGACTGACATTGTGGACACGTTGGCTTGAGGTTGTATATAAAGGAAATGTCAAAACTGTCAAGTCATGAATGTTCATTAACCACAGATCAGCAAGTAACCAGTAAGCTTGATGTTAAACGTCAGAAACACTAAAACGACATTGATGGCAGGGTGAACATGTGATATGAACAGGTGTGCAGCTCTTACCTGTGTGCCAGACGTACTGTACCCACACATACGTGCTGGCTGCAAAGAACAGCCACTGCACTGGGATGAACAGCAGACATATAATATCTGATGTGAATGCCACACACACAAAAAACACTGAGAAAGCCTGAAACACACAAAGAGATGCATCAGATCATCACATGTACAATCGGCATGACATGCCATTTTACAGTCCTCTTTCAGCATTTGGGTGCACAGTAATTTCAGTGTCCTGCTGTGGGAGACATGCAAAACATCATATAAACAACCCTAAACAGCATTTTATAAATATTATGCAGTTTTTTAATGAATATTTAAGACATAATACAAACACTAACATACGTTTTAAAGTGATGGATTGAAGAATATTACTACAATAGTGACAACTGACCTTCTGTAAACATGGCCAAATCTCTTAATCTCAGATAAAACGGAGTATAAACTGCAGTTTATGTCCCTCAGAAATTAAACACAGGATTATTGATAAGATCAAACCCATAAAAAGATGCATACATTCTTTATTTTTGAATTTTTATTATCTTTATTTTTACAATATATATATAGTAATTAATTTACAATTCTGTCATCAATGGTGTTTTTTTTTTCGGTCTGTTTTGGAGCTTATAAGCAGTATAAATCACTATGCAATTTCTTTGTATAGAAGCTCAGATTTTTTGTTGGGCCGACATGAGAGTGAGCAATTGATTCCTTTATTTATTTAGTCCCATTATCTGGATGAAAAGCTTTTCTCTCACACACACTCACCAGGCCCTGGTATCTGAAGGAGTCGTAAACACTGCGAATGAAAAGCCAGAAAGGCCAGAGGTACTCGAAGCGGAACTCCAACACAAAGTCTGCCAGCAACACCAGCGCCCAGACCACCAGAAACTTCAGGTACAGGAACGTACTGAGAGAGAGAAAGAGAGAGAGCAAGAGATATTATTACACAAACATTCAATCATCCATCTATCCACCTCAAGATTTCAACCCTAGATCTCTTGAACATTTAGAGGCACGTACGAGCAACTCCATCATGAGCTCCAGCAGTAAATCCAACCCAATGAACCATAGGTAGGTGGGGGAGGACGTAATCACTGTTTGGCTTTCTCCAATGCAGTGTGTAGTGAATTAAGTGGATTATGTTTAATGTAGGGATGAGAAGCCTAAAACTATCTCCAGATGTAGCAATTCAGATAAGGTGTAATTACACCTCAGCAACACTGAATATTCTCTATATACCGGTAATATAAAATAAAGCAATTTTGTGAATATCATGATTTTAATGTGCTTTTTAATGGCCCTAAAGACTGTGTCATTAGACCGATTTTGTGATCATTCCTTACCTTACAAACAGAGCGTTAAGACTAGTAATAATAATAATAATAATAATAAATAATTTTGACTTGAATTGCATTGCATTTTTTCACACACAAGATACAGCTTAAAGTGCTGCAAGGTGTATAAAAATGTTTAAAAAATAAAGCATAAAAAAACAAGAATGATAAACCCTTAAAATCAAAAATTATAACAACAACAAGAAATCATCTAGATATTTTAATAGAGCCTCCAGAACTGTTGGTAAGTTTAATTAATTTCCATGAATTTCGTCATAAAAGAATTTTGTAAAATCACACACAAATTGCTTCCCTTTTTGTAGGAAAAAAATAAGTAGAATATTGCAGCTCTTCTGTCTAAAATGATTATGATTCATCTAAAAACATCTACATATTTCCCCTCTGCTCATACAGGTGCTGAATACACTATTAATAGTGTTCTGATGACAGCGATAATTGTGTTAATGCAAGGTAAAAATAAGCAGTCACTGGACCGGTAGATCTGGGCTGATGACATACTTGTTCATTTCCACCTCACTGAGGAAAGCAACAACATGAATCAGATAACAAACAGAAGATAACAGGTGTAACAGATGCATCTTCACAGATTATGTCATCAAAGTCAGTCACTAGATGGATGGATCCAAAATAAAGACTTCATATGCAACAGATATTACACATGTAAACAGGACAAGAAAAGGTGAAAAAAAAAATGAAAACAAATAATCATTTACAGAACGTTATTACATTTTGATGAAAGATTTAGATTTTTGTTATTCCTTTGGAACATAACCAGAAGAATGTAAATAGATTGATAATTTTTATATTTATTTAGATTTTAAATAAAGCACCAAATTGTATGATCTTCACATACACATCATACACAGTTAGGGCCAAATCTATTACTTAAAGGGATAGTTCACAGAAAAAAATTAAAATTCTGTCATTAATTTCTCACCCTCATGTTGTTCAAACCTGTAAGACTATTATTCATCTTCAGAACACAATTGAAGATATTTTTGATGAAATCTAAGTGATTTCTGTCCCTCCATTGACAGCTACACAACTACCACTTTGATGCTTCAAAAAGTTCATAAAGGGATCGTAAAACTAATCCATGTGAATTGAGCGGTTTAGTCAAAAATTTCTGATGAGACATGATCGCTTTATATGATGAACAGATTGACATTCATCAACGCACACATCAGATCTGGTAAACGGAAGCTCAAGCATGTTCGCTTGACGTGCGAGAACCAATCAGGTTCATCCTCGTATTATGCAGCATGTTTCAGCTTCAATGTTTATATGTGAATAAAAGCCTAATTTCAATCTGATTTTTGGGTGAACTAACCCTTTAATAAAATTGTTTTGGGGTAAAAAAAATCATTCGATTTCCAAATGAACCCTAACTGATGGCATCATGACTAAATTTAAGATCTCGAGCCACTAGAGAGTCAAACATGCCAAACATCAAGCAGAATAACAGATGACTGATAATGGGTGAAGTCTGGCAACCTTCTTTAATGGCAGGAATAGTGCCAGATATTCACCCACTGTGAGCAAATCGTAGTGTTTATTAGTATCACAAACTATTTATACACAAACCCAGATATATCTGCAATTATTTTAATGGCCAGGACTGTGCATTAAGACAAGGATAAAGTTTGTAAATTAAGTTTTCATTATCAGTTCAAGCTGTAAATGAATAAATTAAAAACTTGATTCAACAAAATAATCCAAGTATATATGCATGGTATTTTTTACACTTGTTAAAATATATGCAGGTATATATTGCTGTTTATTAGTGCATTGGTTAGATTAAAATGATAAAATATATTCCTTGTATTTTCTTTAAAATTGTGTGGAAAACATACTTTGATTATTTTTAACTATCTTGTTACTGTATTTTACTTTTGGCATTATTAATCTACTTGGCTGCGGTTGGTTGAAACTATGGTTTGAAGAAAAGCATCACTTTAAATAGTTTCAGAGCAAATTCATATCCGCTACGTAATTATCTGTAAATTGCTGCCATCTAATACACTTTACACATTTGATAATGAGTCCTATGACCTGTACTGATGTCACCCGTAAACAACATGAGTCCCACTTCATGCATAGAGATTAAAACTATTGTATGAGAGGTTATGGCTACTGATAATATATGAAACATTCACAACATCACTTTTGATTGACAGGTGAGATGCTCCCTGGCAAACCTCATCAAACTATGGCTTTGAATAATTAATTAATTGTGCAACAAAAAAAAAGCACAATGACCTATGTCTTTAAAAAGAATATTATCCTCACAAAAGAATCACGTTATTGCTTCCAGAAAATGTTGGGAATTTATGTTTTAAAAAAAAACATTAAAAATTACTACCATAAATATACTGTGATTTCTGGCACATATAAAAGTTTCTTACACCAAATGAAGGAAGGCAGATTTGTAGTCCGTGAGTTATCAAGGAACTTATAAAAACTGCCCCGGACTCCCCAACTTCTGAGGAAAAATAGAGCCAATTTATCGAGTTATTTGGCATTTAAAAACCCTGCAGCTGTCTCTTAGAAATCATTATTTGACTAAACGTAACGCTTTCTGTAGCTCTTTTACATTTGCAAATTTAATTACGGTTATTCTTCTTACGGTCTTGCAAGAGGAAATCAAAACCGACAGACTAACTGTGCTGTCACGTCAATCATTCTGATGACTGACAGTTACTGACGCTAACGGTCAAGTCTCGAGCTAGTGGGTTTCGCGGGTTTCTTTCTTTTAAAGCGCATCGATGTTATGAGGCCTACGGCAGCTTATTCATTTCTGCGGAAACGACTGTCTACCTTCAACCAGCTTTGTTGACGGTAGCTCAGTTAAGCTAAACGATTTACTGTCTCTCTATGGGGTCTTAGACCGTAATAAAAGGCGAAATCTGGAATCTTTCCTACAGCTCTGGAATGATAACGGTTCCGTCGTAAGGTCTGAATCGTACCTGCCGTAGATCCCCTCGGTGATTCGGTTCCGTTTTAAGGGCCGTCGGAGCTTGCTGCAGTCCGCATTGCGCCGCTTCATCCTCGCCCCCTTAAATCGGGCTTTTTAATACGTACAGCAGTATGGTCCAGGGTTCTGTCTTATTCGGATGGGAAACATTGGCGGTCCCGCAAAGGAATATACCGCTGTGATTGTTTTTTTCCAGCTGGAAACAAAGAAATAAATAAAAAGACTGAGTGTAAGACCCTCCTCCTTCTCACGCGCAGACGCACAGACACGGGCCTAGACAGATGTGACTGACAGGCTGCCAAGCCAATAAGAATCGCGTCTGTCAGCTGTCATTTTGAGGGACAAGGCAAATAGCCAATAAGCAGCTATCTGTTTTGTCGCGGTACCAAAGAAAGGGAAATGGGGCGGCTGACATGTTTTCTTTGCCCGACCAGTCGCTCTTTTTGTGGACAAATCAGGTAGTGCTCGCTGACCAATGGGATGGATTCAGGCGGGACTCTCCGTACGTTTTTTTCGTACGATGTGAGAGATGCGTATTCCACATAAACTTACTTTACGTTGGTAGGCAGATGTAAATTGCACATTGTGTGACTCAAATGCTGAAATGGCATAAACAAAGCCTCACAAACAAGCTAATTATTTAATAGGCCTACATTATGAATTTAATGATCAATATTTTGTTTAATGATATGCAATGCAATATGCATTTTAATCTCCCCCAACATATTTCTTAATGTACTGGATAAAATGTTAAACTAATAATTTCCAAAGAGCCAAATTAATTAGCATCATTGGATCTCAATTAAGTGAACATAGTAATGAATTTTAAACGATTTCGCTACTTTAGCCTGAGAGAAAACAAATGTATAGAATTCAAAAAGTGCTGTAGAACAGGGATAACCCAAACTTTGCCAGCTTTGATAATGTTGCTTAAAGGTCCTATAATAAACAAACAAACACTGTTCATATATGATATTAGGCTACACACACAACATGATGATTAATTGCACATGTAGGTGGCATTTTTGGGGAACACCTCCATGCCTCTTACATGCACGTGATCTTACACACTCTTCATCTCTGGCCGGTGTAGATTACAGACATTCAGAGTTTGCCACAGTAATAATGGCTCCTCACTACGCCCCCAGTCTCCGCTCAAGACTTCCTCTCGTGGCCTTCCTTCTGGAAACCATCTTTATCCTACTGTTTGTCTTTTTTGTGAAAATAGAGCAGCATGAGCAGATTGACAGAGTGTCTGACAGTAAGCCTTTCATCAGCTCATATGCAGGTTAGTAAATCTGATTTAGATTAAAGCTGTTATGAATCTTTTAAGGGTTCAAACTTGCATTCATTGTTCATCTTAAGGATAAACCTGAGGTTATTTATGTACACAGAATCAAATCACATCACCTTTTGTAAACTTGCTATGTTCATTTCATGTTAATGCACGCTAATGCAAGAAAAGACTATCACATACTCAGCTCAGAAATTAATTCCTGGCTTTTTATAGTAACTTAAACATATTAAAACCAAATGCAAAATTCATATCCATATGAATGTAAATGAATATGATTTTACTTTGTTTTGTTTGCAAATGTGTGCCATGTTGCCGTTGGGGTGTGGAGCTACAACATCTCTGGTTTTTGGTGATAAGAAGCATTTCTGTATTGAAGATTGAAGACGCTTTTCTTTAAATTACACATTGGCAATATTGGAAATGCAATCTTTTCTACAGAATTCCAAGATATCCATGTGATGATATTCATGGGGTTTGGATTCCTGGCTACGTTCCTTGTCCGATATGGTTTCAGTGGATCAGGGTTTAACGTGCTGTTAGCAGCCATGGCCATCCAGTGGGCCGTCTTGATGAATGGCTTCCTGCTGCCACAACACCACCACCACAGAAGAGAGATTCACATCAGTATGAAGAGGTACATGCATTACAGGTCTTAGTAGATGCTTTTTTTACAAAAGCAACCCACAATGTGTAAACTTAACAGCTATTTGTCATTACACAACCTTTATGAATGCTTCCAGTAGGGTTTTCGCACTCTCCACTGCACTGAGACAGCACTACTCAGGGTAGTTAATGACCTTCTTATGGCTGTTGACTCTGGATCCATCTGCACTTTAATTCTCCTTGACATCTCCGCTGCATTTGACACTATTTCTCACGGTATTCTCATCTCACGACTTTCCGCTCTTGGTAACTGTTCTGTCATGGTTCGTCTCGTCTGACCGTCAACATTACATTTCTATCCTTCAGGCTAAGTCCACTATTGCCCCTGTCACAGGGTTCTGTTCTTTCATTATCTACATGCTTCCTTTAGGTCACATTACGTCGTCATGGCTTTAATTTTAATTTCTATGCAGATGATTCCCAGGTCTACATTCATTCCAAACGCACTGCTCCCTTCCCCATCACCTCCATATCGGTCTGTATTGATGAAATAAATGCATGGATGACCAGTAATTTTCTCAAACTAAACACTGATAAAATAAATCTACTTCTGGTTGGTCCTCCTCAGTTTACATCCCGTCTCTGTATTGACAATATTGATATTGCTGGCTTTCTTGTTCGACCTTCCACCACAGTTAAAAATTATTCTTCCCTCTTTTTCTCCTCTTATACCTCATCACTTACCAAATCTGCCTTTTTTCACCTCCAAAATATTGCTCATTTACATCTGTTCTTAAATATCAATGATGCTGAGACCCTGGTTCATGCTTTCATTACGTCACTCATTGATTACTGTAAGTCTCTCTTTTACCGGTTTACCAACTACAACACTCAATAAGCTTCAATACATTCAGAACTCTGCAGTCCTCACGAAATCCTCCCACATTACTCCTGTTTTACACAGACTACATTGCCTGCCCGTTCGTTTTCGTATTCAATACAAGGTACTTCTCATCACATTCAAAGCCCTCCATGGTCGCCCCCCAGCTGAGTAAGACATTAGACTGAATATGAAACATTATCATTTCAAATAAAGTCCAAACATTTGCTCTGGCACATTTACACTGAAAAACTAATGAATTTTTTCTCACCTGATTTTCATAATCATGACAAGAGATTACCTTTACTTTTGTTATAATTTTTTTTTATAAGATGTTAGGTTTGACAGCACCACTACATCAAATGTTATTTGTGCTCCTCATGTAGTGTGATTGAGGCAGAGCTCTGTGCAGCATCTGCTCTGGTTGCAATGGGAGCGGTCCATGGGAAGACAAATCCTGTCCAGCTTTTACTAATGGCTCTAGTGGAGATCACTGGATTTGTGATCAGTCAGTGGATCCTGCGAACTCTGCTCAATGTAAGAGAAGTATTACTTTCCCTGATAAAAATGATCACTTTCATCCTATTTATATATATATTTATTTTTTTAATTAGTGCTGTCAAGTCAATTAATCGCATCTAACATAAAGGTTTTGTGTATATAACAGTATATATATATAAACTTTTATGTTAGAGGCGATTAATCACGATTAATCGCTTTGACAGCACTTATTGTCCTCATTTCCAATTTCAATACAGAAGAATGATTCATTCAGTTGAATTAATCATTCAAAGATTTAATCATAAAGACAGTTTGTTTGTTCCCGAATGAATTGTTACTGAATCAGTGGATCCTGAAAATTCCCAGTATTACATTCCCATAAATTAATTTTCAAAATTTCCCATGTCCTTATATCTAGGTACATTGCAAGCCAATTTCAATAAAGAAGTTTAACATAAAAACTGCTATATGTTTTCTGCTATCTCTTGCAATTTCAGACCGTAAATGGCAGAAACATTTACAGACAGTCAACTTTTCTGGTCTTTGAAATTTTTCCTTGCAAAGCATTGAACATGTATTATTATAACGTGATATTGTTGGGAATTAATTTGCATACAAATTTGTATAAGTAAGCAGTCTTTTTTTATATATCAGGAAATTTCTGTAAAACCAGCTAGCAAACATATCTGTGAATTACTTAATACTTTTGTAAGACATTACACCTACTTTATTAAGAATGAACATTAGTGCTGTCAAATCGATTAATCGCGATTAATTGCATCTAACATAAAAGTTTGTAAATATATACATACACACACACACAATATATTTTTATGTTAGATGCAATTAATCGCGATTTATCAATTTGTCAGCACTAATGAACATACTATTTTATTCAGACATATTGAGTATTTTCACACTGTACTAAGGCACTGATTGAAACAATGCTCATGTTTCAGGCAGATCCACTGTACAGCATCATGCTGCTGCATATCTTCGGAGCTCTTTTTGGTGTGATGGTGTCATGGGTGCTGCACAGAGAGGGAATCAATCCAAGACATGAGAAAGAAAAAATGGATCGTAACACTGGCTTATTCGCAATGTTTGGTGAGTACAATAACCAGTTATCTCTCAAACTCAGAAAATACCTCAATGCTCTAAACCAGGTTTCAGACTGTAACCATGACAGCACATCAGATGATTTAGTGAGCTTCAAGTGATTTAAGTAAGCTTTAAAGATAACCAAGTGAATATTTACTGACACCTGTGCTTATTTCATGCATTTAAAATAGATATTTTAAGCTAATTTACTGCTTTAAATCACTCTATCGGATGCCATTTTTATTCTTTCCGCAAAGCATTGTGAGTTTTATAGATCAGTAGCGCTCAAGCAAGAGTGTGTTATGGCCACAGAATATTTACAATTTGTGTGATGCAGGCCTTTTTTATATATATATATATATATATATATATATATATATATATATATATATATATATATATATATATACACACATACATACAAACCCGATGCCAAAAAAGTTGGGACACTGTACAAATTGTGAATAAAAACAGAATGCAATGATGTGGAAGTTTCAAATTTCAATATTTTATTCAGAATACAACATAGACATGACATATCAAATGTTTAAACTGAGAAAATGTATCATTTTAAGGGAAAAATAAGTTGATTTTAAATTTCATGGCATCAACACATCTCAAAAAAGTTGGGACAAGGCCATGTTTACCACTGTGTGGCATCCCCTCTTCTTTTTATAACCGTCTGCAAACGTCTGGGGACTGAGGAGACAAGTTGCTCAAGTTTAGGAATAGGAATGTTGTCCCATTCTTGTCTAATACAGGCTTCTAGTTGCTCAACTGTCTTAGGTCTTCTTTGTCGCATCTTCCTCTTTATGATGCGCCAAATGTTTTCTATGGGTGAAAGATCTGGACTGCAGGCTGGCCATTTCAGTACCCGGATCCTTCTACGCAGCCATGATGTTGTAATTGATGCAGTATGTGGTCTGGCATTGTCATGTTGGAAAATGCAAGGTCTTCCCTGAAAGAGACGACGTCTGGATGGGAGCGTATGTTGTTCTAGAACTTGGATATACCTTTCAGCATTGATGGTGCCTTTCCAGATGTGTAAGCTGCCCATGCCACACGCACTCATGCAACCCCATACCATCAGAGATGCAGGCTTCTGAACTGAGCGCTGATAACAACTTGGGTTGTCCTTGTCCTCTTTAGTCCGGACGACATGGCGTCCCAGTTTTCCAAAAAGAACTTCAAATTTTGATTCGTCTGACCACAGAACAGTTTTCCACTTTGCCACAGTCCATTTTAAATGAGCCTTGGCCCAGAGAAAACGCCTGCGCTTCTGGATCATGTTTAGATATGGCTTCTTTTTTGACCTATAGAGTTTTAGCCGGCAACGGCGAATGGCACGGTGGATTGTGTTCACCGACAATGTTTTCTGGAAGTATTCCTGAGTCCATGTTGTGATTTCCATTACAGTAGCATTCCTGTATGTGATGCAGTGCCGTCTAAGGGCCCGAAGATCACGGGCATCCAGTATGGTTTTCCGGCCTTGACCCTTACGCACAGAGATTGTTCCAGATTCTCTGAATCTTTGGATGATATTATGCACTGTAGATGATGATAACTTCAAACTCTTTGCAATTTTTCTCTGAGAAATTCCTTTCTGATATTGCTCCACTATTTTTCGCCGCAGCATTGGGGGAATTGGTGATCCTCTGCCCATCTTGACTTCTGAGAGACACTGCCACTCTGAGAGGCTCTTTTTATACCCAATCATGTTGCCAATTGACCTAATAAGTTGCAAATTGGTCCTCCAGCTGTTTCTTATATGTACATTTAACTTTTCTGGCCTCTTATTGCTACCTGTCCCAACTTTTTTGGAATGTGTAGCTCTCATGAAATCCAAAATGAGCCAATATTTGGCATGACATTTCAAAATGTCTCCCAACTTTTTTGGAATCGGGTTTGTGTATATATATATATATATATATATATATATATATATATATATATATATACACCGATCAGGCATAACACTATGAGTGAATAACACTGATTATCTCTTCATCACGGCACCTGTTAGTGGGTGGGATATATTAGCCAGCAAGTGAACATTTTGTCCTCAAAGTTGATGTGTTAGAAGCAGGAAAAATGGGCAAGACAATGTTCTGCTGCGATACCTTGGGTCCTACCATCCATGTGGATGTTACTTTGACACGTATCACCTACCTAAGCATTGTTGCAAACCATGTACACCCTTTCATGGAAACGGTATTCTCTGGTGGCTGTGGCTCTTTCAGCAGGATAATGTATCCTCCAACAAAGCAAAAATGGTTCAGGAATGGTTTGAGGAGCACAACGAGTTTGAGGTGTTGACTTGGCCTCCAAATTCCCCAGATCTCATTCCAATTGAGCATCTGTGGGATGTGCTGAACAAACAAGTCCGATCCATGGAGGCAATTTACAGGACTATACCCTCATTCACTATTCCCTCCATTAGTCCTTTAATATAGTCCACTTGAAGGAGTGAATGAAAACGAGTGAGTGAACTCAGACACTGAGTGCACCAGAAGGGCTGCCGCTTTTGCATAGTTTGTGCTTGCTGTTTAATAATTATTTGAAAGTAAGATGAAAAGATTTATCTTGAACTCTTTCAAGGAAACTAGCATGAATAAACATTTTTAAATAATTTAATAATCAATCAAAAAGGAATTTATACCTGTATGATATTACGCTGTACCCGCATTGGATCAGCAGTTTGGAAAATGGATGGATGGATGGATGATTCAGCTTTTCTGGCGAGACGATGGAATTCATTAGGCGCGCAACTCTCACATTATGGGTATTCTCTAGCCATGGAGCATACTTCAGTTGTACACTCATTATTGCGATGCATTATGGGATAACATCCACTATGGTTTCGGACACCACTACAAATGGCTGTCCGTTCAAATAGTGCCCTATTTAAGAGTATGGGGGTGATTTCGGACACAGCCAGTCAATGAATCCTGAAAGTTGTGAGCAAATCGGTTGATTCATGAATGATTCAGTGAGTCATTTACAAAGACAGTCATTTGTCGCCACCTACTGGTGTAACTGTAACCTGCAGAAAGAGTCACTGAAAATCCCAACCACTGACAGTCTGTCTGGAAGAAAGAAAGATAAACGGATTGATAGAAACAGTGGAAAGTCCCAGTGCTGCTGGAAGGTTATATCACAGCCCTTTTGAACGATGCTCACCAGATTCAAGGGCCGAAGTGTAATTATTTTATCTCTACATTTTAATTAAATTATGCACAGGGAACTTCCTCCCTTTCTCTCTTTCTCACAGGAACACTGTTTCTTTGGATGTTCTGGCCCAGTTTTAACTCGGCACTGGTGTATCACAGGGACAGAGAACTGAAGCTCACTGTGATATATGGGACGTATCTGTCTCTGGCTGTCAGTGTTGTCATGGCGATGTCTGTTTCTATGCTCACCAGCTCCAAAGGAAAGATGAACATGGTGAGTGGCTGTAGGAACAAGATTCCCACATAGCAACTCCCTCACAGAGTTGAAAACAATATCTGAACTCTGTCACATCATGAAAGTAAAATGGGTTGTGAACTCCATTTCATGTTGACTTAGTTGGGGGTCCAGTTTTTCAGATAATGGACACATCGTGAACAGTATCACGTTTTACTGCACAGGTTCATATCCAGAGCTCTGCCCTGTCTGGTGGTGTTGCCATTGGAGTTGCCATGACTGCAGTCCACGCGCCGTGGATTGCCATGACGATTGGCTTCTGTGCCGCTCTCTTATCAGCCCTGGGATTCCAGTACATGAAGGTCAAGCCACATCAATCACAAATATTTCTTATTTTATTCTTATTTTTTACACTTAATATGAACCTCATTGGTTCTTACAGAAGCTCAAACGTGCTGCGTCACACGAGTATGAACCTCAATGGTTCTTAAAGAAGCTCAAACGTGCTGCGTAACACGAGTATGAACCTCATTGGTTCTTAAAGAAGCTCAAACGTACTGCGTCACACGAGTATGAACCTCATTGGTTCTTGCGGAAGCTCAAATGTGCTGCGTAACACGAGCATGAACCTCATTGGTTCTTGAAGCTCAAACGTGCTGCGTAACACGAGTATGAACCTCATTGGTTCTTACAAAAGCTCAAACGTGCTGCGTCACACGAGTATGAACCTCATTGGTTCTTACAGAAGCTCAAACGTGCTGCGTAACACGAGTATGAACCTCATTGGTTCTTGCTGAAGCTCAAACGTGCTGCGTAACACGAGAATGAACCTCATTGGTTCTTACAGAAGCTCAAACGTGCTGTGTCACACGAGAATGAACCTCATTGGTTCTTACAGAAGCTCAAACGTGCTGCGTCACACGAGGATGAACCTCATTGGTTCTTGAAGCTCAAACGTGCTGCGTCACACGAGAATGAACCTCATTGGTTCTTGAAGCTCAAACGTGCTGCGTAACACGAGAATGAACCTCATTGGTTCTTACAGAAGCTCAAACATGCTGCGTCACACAAGTATGAACCTCACTGGTTCTTGAAGCTCAAACGTGCTGCGTAACAGGAGAATGAACCTCATTGGTTCTTACAAAAGCTCAAACGTGCTGCGTCACACAAGTATGAACCTCATTGGTTCTTAAAGAAGCTCAAACGTGCTGCGTAACACAAGGATGAACCTCATTGGTTCTTGCGGAAGCTCAAACGTGCTGCGTAACACGAGGATGAACCTCATTGGTTCTTGCTGAAGCTCAAACGTGCTGTGTAACACGAAGATGAACCTCATTGATTCTTGCGGAAGCTCAAATGTGCTGCGTAACACGAGTATGAACCTCATTGGTTCTTGAAGCTCAAACGTGCTGCGTAACACGAGAATGAACCTCATTGGTTCTTACAGAAGCTCAAACGTGCTGCGTAACAGGAGAATGAACCTCATTGGTTCTTACAAAAGCTCAAACGTGCTGCGTCACACGAGAATGAACCTCATTGGTTCTTGAAGCTCAACCGTGCTGCGTAACACGAGAATGAACCTCATTGGTTCTTACAGAAGCTCAAACGTGCTGCGTCACACAAGTATGAACCTCATTGGTTCTTAAAGAAGCTCAAACGTGCTGCGTAACACAAGGATGAACCTCATTGGTTCTTGCGGAAGCTCAAACGTGCTGCGTAACACGAGGATGAACCTCATTGGTTCTTGCTGAAGCTCAAACGTGCTGTGTAACACGAGGATGAACCTCATTGATTCTTGCGGAAGCTCAAATGTGCTGCGTAACACGAGTATGAACCTCATTGGTTCTTGAAGCTCAAACGTGCTGCGTAACACGAGAATGAACCTCATTGGTTCTTACAAAAGCTCAAACGTGCTGCGTCACACAAGTATGAACCTCATTGGTTCTTAAAGAAGCTCAAACGTGCTGCCTAACACAAGGATGAACCTCATTGGTTCTTACAAAAGCTCAAACGTGCTGCATCACACAAGTATGAACCTCATTGGTTCTTACAAAAGCTCAAACGTGCTGCGTAACACAAGGATGAACCTCATTGGTTCTTACAAAAGCTCAAACGTGCTGCGTCACACAAGTATGAACCTCATTGGTTCTTAAAGAAGCTCAAACGTGCTGCGTAACACAAGGATGAACCTCATTGGTTCTTGCGGAAGCTCAAACGTGCTGCGTAACACGAGGATGAACCTCATTGGTTCTTGCCGAAGCTCAAACGTGCTGTGTAACACGAGGATGAACCTCATTGATTCTTGCGGAAGCTCAAATGTGCTGCGTAACACGAGTATGAACCTCATTGGTTCTTGAAGCTCAAACGTGCTGCGTAACACGAGAATGAACCTCATTGGTTCTTACAGAAGCTCAAACGTGCTGCGTAACAGGAGAATGAACCTCATTGGTTCTTACAAAAGCTCAAACGTGCTGCGTCACACAAGTATGAACCTCATTGGTTCTTAAAGAAGCTCAAACGTGCTGCGTAACACAAGGATGAACCTCATTGGTTCTTACGGAAGCTCAAACGTGCTGCGTAACACGAGGATGAACCTCATTGGTTCTTGCACGTCATCAAACGAACATGCTTGAGCTTCCGTTTACCACAACTGATGTGTGAGTTGATAAATGTTTATATGTGAATAAAAGCCTACATTTTGCATCAAATTACAAAATAAACTAGTTAATGCTGCTGTGAGGATGTTTCTAATACAGCGGCTGTGGGAGTGACAGTAAAGTTGACATCTTTCTCTCTTCTGAATGCCGTTATCAATCGTTCTCCATTTTTTCCCTCTTTTTGAAAGCTTTTCTTTTGCTTTTTGAGAAATGGGAACTTTGGGAATTTTTTAATGCAGTCTTATGGAGTCAAAATAATGCCACATAGATTTGCAAAAAAATAAAGTATTGCAAAAGAAAATAAAGTTTTGCAAACAAAAATAAAGTATTGTAAAAGAAAAATAAAGTAATGAGAGAGAAAAATAAGTTTTGCAAAAAAAAATTAAGAATTGCAAAAGGAAAATAAAGTGGTTTCATTTGCAACACTCCTTTTATTCTGCGTTTCAGTCAAGTGAGTTTGCGATACTGTTTCCCCTTTGTGCTTCACTTTTCTGTGCGTTTCACTTCATGGCACTGTTTTGACATGGGGGTGGAGTCAAGAAACTGGGGCGTGTTCAGCGGACATGGTCACGCCTCCCTCCGAGTGACATCATCTGCTCGAGACGCAGATCAGCACAGATGAAGGCACCATGGCTGAGAGGCATGCGGGTGGATCGTTTCCTTGTACTCACACTTTTACTAGCATTAAAACAAGCATGGTTTTGTTTTGTTACGACTAAATGTGTATTAAAAGCGTTTGCTTAAGTTAGAGATCATGTTAAAGTGGTGTTTATTATTAGCCGTGGACTACTGGCTAACGTGAACTGTCTGAAAATAGCCAGCATCTGCTGTTTATTTCTCTCATTCTAAGTGTGCACAATTTTATAGCATTTAAATGTTTATAACGTTAGTTTTATTTTGTTAACTAAATATGTATTACCAGCATTTGCTTAAAACCTGTTAACCTGTTCATTTCAAAGTTACTGCTAGTTTTAATTTGTAAATAGAATGTAATTAACTTGACAGACTATACATCATTAAAAAGGTCTAAAACTCATGCTTAAATTTTTGAGTTCTGTTACCTTTAAAATTAAATATGATCATTAAAGTCCCCGTGAACCGGAAGTAGCCCTGAGTTTTCTTCAGTACTGTGACGTATTTCCAAGTGAAACGGATATTGAACAGAGGGCAGGGTTTTACTTCAGCGCTCCCCCTCTCCATCGCTCGCTTATAGCAGACTAACGGTTGGAGGGGAGTGGTTAAGGATATTCAAACCCAAGCCGTCAAACTGACGTCATCTGAGAAGGAACGCCGTTACTTTTCAGATTTTGATTAAAGATTACCGTGACAAACAATTTTTTTCTGTGTATTAACTTTCACAGATTAATTGTTCACCACAAGACTAGTAATATGCGCTAACAAAATACATAGGGTCAATTTTGATTTCATGACGACTTTAAAAGCCTTCCTTCCGCTGGAGAAAATATAGTCCCTGACTCCATTAGATGGCTGCAAAGACTGTCTTAATGAGTGAGTCACTCAATAGCGAAGACTTTTATATTGAACTTCTTGTGAACACGGAACAAGACGCAACTGACAAATGCTTGGACTAGCTTTGGGAAAACCCCATTACGGTTTAAATGACAAGATATCGCAGCGGACATTCAAATAGATTTTTTATTATGAACATAGGACTGACCTTAATACATAATACAGTAAGCTTCAATGAACAATATCAATGAGAACAAACATGTTTACCTTACTAAGGGTGTTGTGTAGTGATACACAGAACCGTTGGGTGAAGCGATCATAGCCGTCAACAACTATTGGCCAATCAGAATCAAGGAGTGGAACTAACCGTTTTCAAACAAGATAAAAGAATATTAGAGCCATATCCCATCCAGAGAGTTGTGCATGTGTGCACAGAAGGGATTGATATTAAACGGGGCAGTGTGGACAATGATATAAAATTAAACAAACAAAAAACAAACATCAACAGTAGCTATAAAAGTGTGCACGCATTCTGAGCGAAATTAACAGCAGATGGCTTTTTCAGACAGTTCACATTAGCCTCAGTTAAGTATAGCCTCAAAGACTAAACACCACATTAACTGATCTCTAACTTCTTTAACTTAAGCAAACGCTGATAATACACATTTAATTAACAAAACCAAACATTTAAATGCTATAAAAGTGTGCACACTGAGACTGAGAGAAATAAACAGCAGATGCTGGCTATTTTTAGACAGTTCACGTTGGCCAGTAGTCCACGGCTAATAATAAACACCACTTTAACATGATCTCTAACTTAAGCAAACTCTTTTAATACTCATTTAGTAACCATGCTTGTTTTAATGCTAGTAAAAGTGTGAGTACAAGGAAACGATCCACCCGCATGCCTCTCAGCCATGGTGCCTTCATCCGTGCTGATCTGAGTCTCGAGCAGATGATGTCACTCGGAGGGAGGCGTGACCATGTCCGCTGAACACGCCCCAGTTTCTTGACTCCACCCCCATGTCAAAACAGTGCCATGAAGTGAAACGCACAGAAAAGTGAAGCGCAAAGGGGAAACAGTATCGCAAACTCACTTGACTGAAACGCAGAATAAAAGGAGCGTTGCAAATGAAACCACTTTATTTTCCTTTTGCAATTCTTTATTTTTTTATTTGCAAAACTTATTTTTTTTCTCTCAATACTTTATATTTATTTTGCAATTCTTTATTTTTGTTTGCAAAACTTTTTTTTTCTCTCAGTACTTTTTTTTTCTTTTGCAAAACTTATTTTCTTCTCTCAATACTTTATTTTTATTTTGCAATTCCTTATTTTTGTTTGCAAAACTTTATTCTTTTGCAAATCTATGTGGCATTATTTTGACTCCATACAGTCTCTCATTCACTGCTATAGAAGTTTTCCCAACTATAACGACTTCCGCTTCTGAGAAACCTAGAAATGTGAAAAGTCTATGGCAATGAATAGTGACCAGCATCAATCAAACAATCAATCCAGATTTTTTAGATGTATATTTCACTGACTGTCAGGAATGATTCTCTGTTTTGTTCTTTCATTCAGGATCACATGCTGTTTGCTTTTGAGTGTCATGACACCTGCGGCGTCCTCAACGTGCACGCCATACCAGGAATTCTGGGATGGTTCGCTCATTTATTTATACGGCTGGCCAGTAGTGAAAGCACAATGTAAAGTGATTTTCACTTTTATTCAATCATATGACGTGTGTATCCATAAAATGGCATTAAATAAACTATAGAATGGTCACAGGTGTTTCTCTGATCTTTTAATGTTGATTGTGTTGTATTTGTGTTCTCAGAGCTGTGCAGTTTGCTGTGTATCACATCTGTGTTCTCCTCATAACAGTGTGCATGAGTCTGGTGTTGGGCACAGCTACAGGTACACCACTGATGAAGATCATTAGACAGACATATTTCATTTCCTTGTGTAATGAATAAACTAAGATCAGCAAAGCACCTTTTTTTTCCCGGTGCATATATTGATATGCATTTTTGTCTGTGAGCTAATTTGTAACATTAGTAGTCCACTTTGGACATTTTAACTACAAGTAACGTTGCAACAACATGTCAACTAACTCTCATTAGAGTATTAGCAGACTGTCTGCTTAATATCTGCTAACACTTAATTCTGATGCACCCCAACAGATACTATAAGTAACTTTGCAAGTACGTCAACTTATTCTCCTAACCCACCAGTCTACTAATAGTCTAATGAGAGTTAGTTGACATGTAGTTGCAAAGTTATACAAAGTAGTTTGTAGAATGTCTAAAGTGAACCATCAATAAAAAAAGGTTGTGTTTTTGCATCACCCTGAACGATTAGTTTTGTGGTTTACTGAGGCAGACTAAACATATAACTTTTTGTATTTTTTAAAAATTTGCAGGACTTTTTCTTAAATGGAGTTTCTGGAGACCCCAGCAGAACAGAAAGTGCTTTGATGACCAGGCATTCTGGGAGGTGAAGGGTTTTGTTCATTCACATCAATTTAAATACGGTGTCTACTATGACTAAATGGCAATCCTTTGCATTTTATCATTTAAAATGGAATTAATGACATTATACTTATTTAAAAAAATATATTAAACCTTAACTTATATTTCAAAACATGTTTATGATTGCTACTTATGTATTTCTTTCTCTTGTAGTTTCCAAATTTGGTGGTACATAAATGAAGAAGTTGTGGACACATCGAAAAGAGAACTCCAGGCATAAATGCATGAATGTAACACAAAATACACTGTGACGAAAAAAGTCGCTTTTGGATTTAAATTGGCAAATGCTCAAGAGTCAATGATTGGATCATTATTGCAGTGATTATTATGTTTCTAGCATGCTGTATATTTGGCAACAGTTCTTCCAACTCTAATTGATGGAGTGTGTAGCTTTTCATTTCTTAAACCAGTGGTTCTCAAAGTGGGGTCCGCCACCCGTTGCCAGGGGGTCCGCGAAATAATTTTAGAGCCCTATGAACAATCGCGGAATCCAGTCAGACAGGGAGTGGCCATCGGGAAAATTCTTGATGGGCTGGTCATAAATTGGGCCGGCAGCACTTTGATATAAAGGCAGTTTCACAAGGGACGCAGAAAGCGCATGTGTCTGGCTCATTTTCAACGAGAGAGACACTTAGCTAAAGCAGCAAATCCAAGGCGGTTTTGGTAGGGGTGAAGAGCGTGCAAGCTCTATATTACCATATAATACCATTATATATAAATGGTATTATATGGCCTGTATAAATATGCACGCAGTAAGGCGAACCACATTATTTCTTCCCGCTTTCTCTCCATACTTAGCACACGCGAGAAAAAAAGCATTTGTGTTACATTATTGCGTTACTGATAACTAAAGTAACAAAACACATACCTTTACTTTTTTATTTAAAGCGCCAGTGTCTTATTCCATGCATTAAAAAGTGCCGTTTTCTCATGTCACTTGGCAGAGCGCGCCGGCTCTTTCTTGCTCTCCCCCCACAAAAATGCGCGCATATCCAGAGAGAAGAGGGAATCCGCGGATATGTACAGTAGCCTAGTTGTAAAATCAAAGTTAAGAGGCTAGGTTTAAAATTTTTCTGTTCTTTTTTTTTATCCGTCAGTTTTTAAATTTGTGTTTACCTTTGCTCCCACCTGAGACAATCAATTCAAGATTTTTATACAATGGTAGCCTATAATATTACATTTCATAAAATAGCATAATCCATACTGATGATATTCATTTTAATTTGATTGTCTTAATTTGCATGTGCAGTATATTTTTCAGCTGTGCCTATATTTTTTAATGAATATTAAGACGTTTAGTAGCTAGCCGCTATGTCATTTGTAATTATATATATATATAAATAAATAAAAAAAAGGTAATTGTGACTTTAAAGTCAGAATTGTGAGATAAAAAGTCACAATTAGCCTACCTTTTTTATAGTTTTATATAGTGGCGGACACGGGCTTTCATTCTCTTTGATAGGCTTACATGAGTAAAAATGTATGAGTCTTTACACAAGAGCTTCATCTCCAGAGCTGCTATGAGCAGTGGCGCGGGAAGTGCGGGTGCTGCAGCACCCCCTGGTTTACAGGATTGCAAATGCAATGCAAATGTTTGTTCATTTACATTTATTCATTTTTAGCATTTAGTAATTTATTTGTAATAAACACTTTAAGTGGCCTATTTAAAAGTATTATTTATATGTTGAATTATGTTTTTAAAACAAACATGAGGTCATATTGTGACCGTTGGGGTGTGCGTAGAAAGAGCGGTAATATTTCCTCCAGAGTGGAGAGCGCCTTTCTGAAGATTCCGTTAATTTCTAAAGCTCATTCCGCTCAGCGCCGCGCGCTCAACCCAGAATGCCCGAATATAGGCCTATCTGAAATAAGTAGCTAGGGCTGCCCCCGACTAAAGCTTTTTTCTAGTAGTTGTTCATTTAAGCCGTTGTTGATGCGGCGCCGGCGCCTCCATGTCATTGTTTGCTATTTGCTTATTATTTACTAAATCCACGCATAAAACAGGTTGATAAAACATTGATTAAAATTAAGATACAATTTATACAAGACGAAATTCACTTTAAAGAAGTAGCCTATATATATTCAAAGAGTAGCCTATAGCCTAAATTTCATGTCGGAGCGGGATTTGAGCGCACGTCGTTTTACCGGTGAACGGTTCAGGAGTGGAGCTCCGCTCCGCTTCGCTCACATGCTCTGGTAAGGTAGGCAGGTTTTTTGCGTTTATTTTTATTTCCTGTCGCTGTGCAGGCTCTTTTATTGTATATAACAGTGTAAACAGCTCAATAACCCTTTTATTTAAAGGTTTAATGTAGGCCCTACACGAGTGTTCTCACCGATATGCTTGTTGTGCTTCGTAGAGTTTTGACGTGTTTTATAGACTCAATATTGTTTCTTATTCAAATGAACTCACTGCCAAGACCATGGGAATTGCTCCCCTTTCCTACCACTTACCTATGTGAATCATCATTCTCAAATTTGGCTGCAATGAAAACTAAGTACCGGGCTCGTTTGAATGTGGAGAATGACCTTAGAGTCTGCCTGTCATCCATCACTCCAAGAATAAACAAAATTTGCTCTGAGAGTGAGGCACACCCATCTCATTAGTTCATGTTAGCTCATCAAACGAGTTACTGTAAAAATGTGAGACTATAAGATGCGGCCTAGGATGTGTTCTGCAGCAGTGTTGATTCTGTTATGATTTGTTGATTTTTCTGCCATTGATATAAGGCGCAATGAGTTCATTATTTTAAAGTTGATGCACTTAAAGTAACATTAAATAATTTAAATGTTAATTTAAAGGGATAGTTCACCCAAAAAATGAAAAATCTGTCATCATTTGCTCACCCTCAAGTTGTTCCAAACCTGTATGAATTTCTTTCTCCTGCAAAAGAAGATATTTTGAAGAATGTGGGTAACCAAACAGTTTCTGGTACTTTTTTTTAAACATACTATGGAAGTCAATGGGGTCCATCAACTGTTTGGTTACCCACATTCTTCAAAATGTCTTCTTTTGTGTTCAGTAGAAGAAAGAAATTCATACAGGCTTGGAACAACTTGAGGGTGAGTAAATGATGATAGAATTTTCATTTCGGGCGAACCATCCTTTTAATGTAAAATGTTAATGTTTTAATTTTAATCTGGGTAATTTTAATGTTTGGGTTTATTAGAACAAGCCTGTGCTTGCTGTTGATTTTATGAAAGCTTTTAAAATAAATTACTTAGTGTAAATGCTATTGAGTCCAAATGCAATCTGAATAAAAAGACCCACTGTTTGCGTTGGCCACAATTATTGGCACCCTTTTATTAAATACTTTTTGCATCCTCCTTTTGCCAAGATAACAGCTCTGAGTCTTCTTCTATAACGCCTGATGAGTTTGGAGAACACCTGACAAGAGATCAGAGACCATTCCTCCATACAGAATCTCTCCGGATCCTTCAGATTCCCAGATCCATGTTGGTGCTTCTTCTCTTCAGTTCACCCCACTCATTTTCTATAGGGTTCAGGTCAGGGGACTGGGATGGTCATGGCAGAAGCTTCATTTTGTGCTCAGTGACACATTTTTGTGTTGATTTTGATGTTTGTTTTGGATCGTTGTCCTGATGGAAGATCCAACCACGACCCATTATAAGATTTCTAGTCAGGTTTTGATTTTTTATCTGTTGGTATTTGCTAGAATCCATGATACCATGTATCTGAACAAGATGTCCAGGACCTCCAGCAAAAAAATAGGCCTACAACATTAAAGATCCAGCTGTATTTCTAACCGTGGGCATGGGGTACTTTTTATCCCTGTTTGCACCAAACCCATCTGGTGGATTTGCTGCCAAAAAGCTCCTTTTATAGTTTCATCTGACCACAGAACCAGGTCCCTTTTGAATTTCCAGTCGTGTCTGACAACTGAATATGCTGGAGTTTGATTCTGGATGAGCAAGAAGGATTTTTCTTGAAACCCTCCCAAACAACATGTGGTGATGTAGGGGTTGTTTGAATTTTTTATTTAGGCTTTCTGACCCCAAGACTCAACTAATCTCTGCGATTCTCCATCTGTGATCCTTGGAGAGTCTTTGGCCACTCAAACGTTCCTCCTCGCCGTGCATTAGGACGATATGGACACACATCCTCTTCCAGGCAGATTCGTAACACCTTTAGTGGATTAGAACTTCTTAATTATTGCCCTGATGGTGGAAATGGGGATTTTCAATGCTTTAGCTATTTTCCTACAGCCACTTTCTATTTTGTGAAGCTCAACAATCTTTTGCTGCACATCAGAACTATATTCTTTGGCTTTACTCATTGTGATGAATGATTAAGGGAATTTGGCCTTTGTGTTTCCTCATATTTATACTCCTGTGAAACAAGACGTCATAGCTGGACAATTTCATGTTCCTAGTCACCCTGGTGTGCTAAAAAATTTAAAACCATTTATTTCATAATGTGATTTACCCCCCACTTTCAATTGTTTTACTTCAATGAAAGGTTAGATTTTTGTGAATTTTTTGAATAAAAGATCAAAAGGATAAACAATGCAGATTTATTTTTTACAGCCATATTTGATCATATTTACCAGGGGTGCCGATAATTCTGACCACCACTGTAAGTGGTATTAACATGATTTAAACTGAAATGTGTTTCTGTTCTATAAAACAGGTCTTAATTTTTTAGAGTGAAAAAGATTACAATGCAATTAATTCCAATGGCATTTAAGAGTACAAATACAAACCCGATTCCAAAAAAGTTGGGACACTGTGCAAATTGTGAATAAAAAAGGAATGCAATAATTTACAAATCTCATAAACTTACATTTTATTCACAACAGAATATAGATAACATATCAAATGTTGAAAGTGAGACATTTTGAAATGTCATGCCAAATATTGGCTCATTTTGGATTTCATGAGAGCTACACATTCCAAAAAAGTTGGGACAGGTAGCAATAAGAGGCCGGAAAAGTTAAATGTACATATAAGGAACAGCTGGAGGACCAATTTGCAACTTATTAGGTCAACTGGCAACATGATTGGGTATAAAAAGAGCCTCTCAGAGTGGCAGTGTCTCTCAGAAGTCAAGATGGGCAGAGGATCACCAATTCCCCCAATGCTGCGGCGAAAAATAGTGGAGCAATATCAGAAAGGAGTTTCTCAGAGAAAAATTGCAAAGAGTTTGAAGTTATCATCATCTACAGTGCATAATATCATCCAAAGATTCAGAGAATCTGGAACAATCTCTGTGCGTAAGGGTCAAGGCCGGAAAACCATACTGGATGCCCGTGATCTTCGGGCCCTTAGACGGCACTGCATCACATACAGGAATGCTACTGTAATGGAAATCACAACATGGGCTCAGGAATACTTCCAGAAAACATTGTCGGTGAACACAATCCACCGTGCCATTCGCCGTTGCCGGATAAAACTCTATAGGTCAAAAAAGAAGCCATATCTAAACATGATCCAGAAGCGCAGGTGTTTTCTCTGGGCCAAGGCTCATTTAAAATGGACTGTGGCAAAGTGGAAAACTGTTCTGTGGTCAGACGAATCAAAATTTGAAGTTCTTTTTGGAAAACTGGGACGCCATGTCATCCGGACTAAAGAGGACAAGGACAACCCAAGTTGTTATCAGCGCTCAGTTCAGAAGCCTGCATCTCTGATGGTATGGGGTTGCATGAGTGCGTGTGGCATGGGCAGCTTACACATCTGGAAAGGCACCATCAATGCTGAAAGGTATATCCAAGTTCTAGAACAACATATGCTCCCATCCAGACGTCGTCTCTTTCAGGGAAGACCTTGCATTTTCCAACATGACAATGCCAGACCACATACTGCATCAATTACAACATCATGGCTGCGTAGAAGAAGGATCCGGGTACTGAAATGGCCAGCCTGCAGTCCAGATCTTTCACCCATAGAAAACATTTGGCGCATCATAAAGAGGAAGATGCAACAAAGAAGACCTAAGACAGTTGAGCAACTAGAAGCCTGTATTAGACAAGAACGGGACAACATTCCTATTCCTAAACTTGAGCAACTTGTCTCCTCAGTCCCCAGACGTTTGCAGACTGTTATAAAAAGAAGAGGGGATGCCACACAGTGGTAAACATGGCCTTGTCCCAACTTTTTTGAGATGTGTTGATGCCATGAAATTTAAAATCAACTTATTTTTCCCTTAAAATGATACATTTTTCTCAGTTTAAACATTTGATGTCATCTATGTTGTATTCGGAATAAAATATTGAAATTTGAAACTTCCACATCATTGCATTCTGTTTTTATTCACAATTTGTACAGTGTCCCAACTTTTTTGGAATCGGGTTTGTAGTTAAGCATATATTAATCACTGTTATTGTTATGAGGGGGTCCTTGGAAAATTTTCTCCACTGTAAGGGGTCCCTGGTCCCAAAAAGTTTGAGAACCCCTGTCTTAAACAACCATGTAGGAAGACAACATCATGGCCATATTCTAGGATGACAATGTCAAGATTCATCAGTGTCAGATTGTGAAGGAATAATTGGGAGGAGCATGAAAAAAATTCACACATATGAATTGGCACCTCTGAGTCCAGACTTAAATTCATTGAAAATCTTTGGGATGTTCTGGAGGAGACTTTACAGAGTGCTGGACTCTTGCATTGTCAAAAAATTGATGCACCTCTTGATTAAAAAAAAAATGTTGTGATGTTATTTCCATCAAGAGGTGCATACATTTTTGGTCGCTTTCCTATTTAAATCCAAACAGCAATTTTTTTTGGCCGGTGCAGTGTAAGTGTGTGTGTTTGAGAAGTCAGAGGTTGCTTAAGTAAACAATTTACAATATAAAATGTCCTTAAATGGAAATCAGTATGCTTTCTAACAGACAAATCAAACAAAACAACAACGGGAGGAAGTTCTTGGAACGAAATTTCAAAGCCTGTGGAAATTAAGGCTGGATTAAATTACTTCAGTGGAAGCAAGACACACAGAGAAGAGTTTGTTTCATGACGATAAACTGATATACCACACCACTAACTAATTTAGTATATAACCTGATGTCCATAAACACGTTATTCATCTGTATTTAAATATAGTAAAAAGAAAAAACACTGGCTC
Source organism: Coreius guichenoti (assembly GCA_039654105.1). Lineage (NCBI taxonomy): Eukaryota > Metazoa > Chordata > Actinopteri > Cypriniformes > Gobionidae > Coreius > Coreius guichenoti. Next base: position 36,540,667 of record CM077179.1, on the reverse strand, counting down.
TGTACATATTTACAATAATTTTATTCATTTTAAACCCACAGCTGAATGAAGTTTAGCTACTTTTTGTCAAAGAGACATGGATTACATTAAAATGTTACATTCTTTTAGCATGTAGAAATCACAGAATCTCTAATTTGTCAGTTAACAGACGAGTCAAAATCTCTGACTGACGTCACCTTATTCTCCCATAACCACTGAAATAATAAGAAATTGTGCTTTTTTTAAAAACATTAACATTACATACAACTCCCACATGCCCAAGCATACACATAGAGAGTGACCTCAATGCTCCAGAACACAAAATATATAATCAGGGTTCCCACAGGCGAGAAAAATATGCTGTTCGTTTCTACTAGTTGCACAGAAATTAAATGCTTCTTTAAAAAAAAAACAAAAAAAAACGTACGTTTCTGGTAAAGCTCAGCTCTAAGAAACTGCTCTTGCTCAGTGCAATCTCTGTAAAATAATTTTAAAAAATCTGTAATAATGAATGACTGGAAAAGGTGTGGGAATCCATATAACATAATATATAAAAAATCTTCCAAAAAAAAAAAAAAAGACATCGAATAAAGCGCTGTTGTAGTGATATCAACTGACTGAAGGTTGAGCTAATATGACGTTGGTCTGACCGAACATTAAATTTCAAAAGATTATGCATGAAAGTGATCTGACAGATACAAATTTGGTGGCTTCAGTAAAAAAGAAAAGACGACACTTTAAAAATAGAAACTCAGTGAAGCTGAATGTTTTGGTTGCTCATTTTGGTTAATAAAAGATTCTGCTCAAAAACTCTCCCTGCTGCTGTCGCATAATATCACGTTACTATATTTAGCAAATCAATGTTTTCTTTCCTTTTGAGATCTCTGGGAAAGCCAGGCTGAAGATATTAGCTCTTATTGTGCACTTTGAATCTGAGAATTCTGCAATTTCAGTGTTATAACATTGCATACATGTAATTTATTTTATTATAAATGCAGAGTGAGGTCAAAACGTGTCCATTTTGACTGCAGAGTCTGGATTTGATTTGCATTTCACTTGTGTGCACCCATTGTGGCCACACAGGAAACGAGACAACGAAAGGAAGAAGCAATATATTTAAGAATGGGAGTTGTCTGAGGGGTTGAAAAGAGGAGAGAAAGAAATAGCGAGTGCAAATAAGCAGCAGTAAGTACAGAGGAATTGTGTGATAATGGACTGTGGGATTTGATTGAAGGAAATGGAGCTTCACTGCCAGAGGTCCTCAGTTCGGCCAAACTTGAACACCAGACCACTGCAAGAGTGAAGGAGTATCACAAATCAGATTTTTTCAGAATTTGCAGAGTAATATCATCATAATTTGCATGAATGCTCAAAATCTCAGACCTCTGGTGCAGGCAATTACAGGCTAGGCAGTAGTTCATATAATCATGATACTTTCAAAATTATTTTAATGCACTTTTACAGGCCATTAGGCTTCCTAAAAAGTATTCTGATGGTCATTTAAATGTTGTGTGACTAACAGATGTTTAATAGCATCAGTAGAAAAAATTATTTCTTTTTATTTTCAGTTTTATTCTGTTTAAATCAGTTAAAAATATCCATTCCAATAGATTTATGGAAAATTCTATTTTTAATAATTCATTTGTGCAATCAATGACTTAAAAATATTTATTGAAGTCTCCACATAGCATTTTACACACAGTAAATTGTTTTAGTAAAAATATAGGTTATATAACTATAATACAGGTATAATATTGCACATAATTTATTAAATATCCTTGTGGCCATTTGGTGAAAACATGGTCAAAAAACATGCCTTGACTATTTTTACTGTATTTTACTTCTTGGATTAAACATTCTGAATTTTTTTTTAAAGAAATTTCCACTTTTGTTCAACAAGGATGCATTAAATTGATCAAAAGTGACAGCAAAGACATTTATAATGATACAGAAGATTTCTATAAATAAATGCTGTTGTGTAATAAATATTAAGCATTTTTTTTTTTTCAACATTGATAATAATAAATGTTTCTTTAGCATCAAATCATCATATTAGAATGATTTCTAATAATCATGTGACACTGAAGACTGGAGTAATGATGCTGAAAATTCAGCTTTGATCACAGGAATAAATTACAATATTACAGTTTTACTGATTTTTGATCAAATAAATGCAGCCTTGGTGGACATTAAAGACTTCTTTCGAAAACTTTTAAAAAAACCTTTGGCAATATATATTTATATAGTGTATATATTGTCAAAATACTGAGGTAAGAAGAGGAATTATGCGCACATCCAAAGGTGCTCGATCAAATGAAGCACTTAACTAAAAATAAACAAGAATCTGCACACTGCCGGTCCCAAAGATTTATTAAAATGAACAACGTTTCGACCCAAATGGACTTCAAAATAAAAATCACAAATGTATACAATAAAGTATCAATAAACAGAAAAATTGTTAATAAAAAAAGTTTTTTGATACTTTATAATATACATTTGTGATTTATTTTGAAGTTGATGCATTGGATGATTGGGTAATTAGTTCACTAATGAGGTCAGGTGTGATGGTTCACACTGATATAAATTGTACCTTTCTGTGCTTCTTGTTTGCCTGACGAAGACCCTTTGGGTCGAAACGTTGTTCATTTTAATAAATCTTTGGGAGCAGCAGTGGTAGTGTGCAGATTCTCGTTTATTTTTAGTTAAGAAAAAAAAAAGGCCAATAAAAACAATATCACCCAGCCCTACAGTGACATATCAAACCTGTTGTGATGTGAGATTTTGTTCTCTCTATTTCCAAACTTACCCAAAGAAGATGAATGCATTTTGGAAGAAAACCGCAATACCAGGATATACTGCCAGTTCTTTCTTGTCTGTTGATTCATAAAAAAGAAAGAAAAACTTCATTAGAAACTATATACAAGCAGAAACTTGAAACATATTTTTCTATTAAAAAATTTGTATTCTCTTACCAGTCACGACAAAACCACCAAACAGAATCCACATAGAGGCGATGAGAGACCCGAACGCCAACATGAACCCGATGAAGAGCCAAATTCTGGCACCTACACATAGACACACATTAAGAGTTTGGCAGGTTTGGTTTGAATAAGTGTGAACACTGAACCCTGATGCGCACCAAACAGGCGGGCCGAGACCGCTGAAAAGATGGGTCTCGGTCCACTTCCAAACGAACTCTGGTGCGGTTCGACTGAAATATGAACACGGACCAAATACATGTGAACAACCAAGAACAGGACGCAATGTCACAAGATGCGACCCTAAAAAGGACAGAACGCCAGTTTGTTCTCGTCATAGTCGTGATGTTGCCCATCACAGTTTGGTACAGGGATCAGACCCGTGTCTCCTCTCAGCAGATCTTCGTTTGTGTGTGATGGAGGGATTCCTGATGCTGTTTTGACTCCTTTACTCATTTTATAAGCTCTTCACAAGTTCTTAGCTGGTCAAAATACCATCATATGTAGCTACACACACACACAATGAATGCATGTATCCCAGCACACAGCATTGTTTTGGATGTTTGTTAAGGTCCGTCTCAAAATATATATATATATTTTTTGTATCTTTAGGTTCGGTCTTAAAAATGACAGTGTGAACGCTAAGCGAACCAGGACTAAATGTATTCATTTCTTTATTGGTCCGGACCAAAATAACCAAGGCCCTGTTTACACCTGGCATTAAGATGCTGTTTGGTTGATCGGATCACAAGTAGACAACGCTAAATACAGGTGTAAACGGAGTCTAAAACGCTTTGAGCTTGTCCACTTTTGACCACTTCCAGAGGTAGTCGAAAACGCATTAGACCGGATTGCTTTCGTAGTGTAAACACTCCTGTGGTCGAATGTGTTCAAACAGCCACAAAAGACCATCTACTCTCCGCCTATTGACCTAACGCATAAACATTATGGGAAGCGCGCTAGCCAGACGGGATTTAAACTTTGTTGCCTGAAGACCCAAGTTTGGTTTGAAGATGAAAAACGTACCAAGCACAATGTTCTCTCTCCATTCCTGGTTTCTAACACACACTCACAGCGTTCGGCTGGTATTGTGGCTGTCAGAGCAGAAACGAAAACTGCTGCTCTCCGTATGTTTTTCCATCATCTTCGGTGTGTTCATATAAAATTGCACAAGCTTATTTTGTCCATTAGATTGAAAGATCTGAAAAACCCCATACATTTACTCACTCATAGACCGTCACTTGAAGAAATCAGGACAGAAGTGGTTGAAAGTGGACAAAAGAGACAGATTAAAACACCAGGTTAAACAGGAACGTGTCTCCCTCATCTACTTGTGATCTGATCGACCAAAACACATCTTAAAACCAGGTGTAAACAGGGCCCAAGAGAACCGAAGTGTGAACACACCCTAAAAGCATTTTTCATTCATGTAGTATTACAATAACAAATCTTGACGCAAATGCAGCACTTACCAGTCTGTCCCAAGCAGCCCTCGCTGTAGCTGTCTCCCCTCACCTGGCCATTTGACACTGCGTTGATCCTGCATTCAAACAAAGACCTTTTAAAGCAAGTCATTTGACTCAGCGGCCATCTTTGAAATGCCTCTCGGCAGCTACAGTATTTCAATCATGTGCAGCTTCTATCTCTTTGTATGGGGAGACATCGAATTCTCCAAAACTGTTCTCCAAGCTTAAAATGAAATTTCATATTTGAAATAAACAATGAAGTCTGACAACAACTGTCTCAAATCATGACAAAAAAAAACTGCATTTGAAGTCATAAGCGCATGTTTCATAAACACTTTCTCCCATTCGTTGTAATATGAGTGCAGCGTCTTTGTATATCTAAAGTCTTTGATTGAAATCCACAGAAAGTGAAACTCAACAAGCGGTTTAACAATGCAGTCATGGTGATGGTAGTCATAGCACAACCCTGCAGTTAAATCAAGGCTAAACAACAGGAAGAAAAATCTGGGACAGCTCAAATTATGTCACCGAGTCTGTCTGGGTGGACACAATAAAAACAAGTGCTCTGTTCCCTTCATTAGAGGAAGCACCAACAGGAAGAGAGAATCTATACAGGTGTAACTCACATGAGAAAGGCTATAGTCGCTATAACCCCACAGGTATGATATGCGTGGTGGAACTCATTCTCTTTAGGGTACATTATCGCTGCATCGATGATGATCCACCAGCCTGTGAAAAACTGCATGTGTGCACAGTGTGAGAACAAAGATCATTTGTTTGGAAATCACTGAATTTCTGTGATAAAGTGCAGAGGATTTATTTGACGTCATCAGGAGGACATACCAGAACTCCAGCTGCGATGGAGGCGATGGTGTTTCTCTTCTCACCCCAATCCACATTACACTCGCAATCGCCACATCTGATCCCATCCAGAAACCCTGACATGCTTCTGATTTCACCTGATCATTCAAAGAAATATGGTTCTTTTGAGATTGTGCTATGGTTGTGCTAGTTTTCCTAGAGACTTATTCATTAGTGCTGTCAAATCGATTAATCGCAATTAACTGCATCCAAAATAAAATGCGTGTGTACTGTGTATAATTATTATGTATCTTTGAATACACACATATACATGTATATATTTAAGAAATATTTGCATGTATATACTGGATATATATTTAAATCATTTATATTATATATAAATATAACATTTTTCTTGAATATATACATGCATGTGTGTATTTTATACATAATTATACACAGTACACACACACATTATGTAAACAAACTTATTTTGGATGCGATTAATCGCAATGAATTGTTTGACAGCACTAATATTCATATTGCGTAATGAACAGGGCCATTTATCTTATGCTTTTATCCAAAGTGAATAGCTTTGAATAACCATCTATCTATTTATCTTTGTATCTTTGTGGACACCATGGTACAGTACCATTCAAAAGTTTGGGGTAAGTTTAAAGAAAAATTAATAGTTTTATTCAGCAAGGACACAATACATTAATCAGAAGTGCCAGTAAAGACATTTATAATGTTACAAAAGATTCTATTTCAAAAAATGCTGTTCACTTCTTATTCAGGAATAAAATACATTTTAAAATCTATTCTAATAGAAAATTTCACAGTGTATTTTGATCAAATAAATGTTGCCTTGGTGAGCATAAGAGACTTATTTCAAAAACATTTAAGAAACACAGGAGGGAATGAGTGTTTACCAACTCATTTTAGCAGCAATCATAATAAATGTACAACGCTATTTTTATTTAGAGGGTAAAAAATTCCGTTGCTACTGCGCAAATGCGGCGCAGCATCACTGACTGCGCACACGCAGAGCACACATGATCATCCTGAACCAAACACAAATAACACACAAAAGGATTTCCACTTGTCATGTTTGCGACCAAAATCTAAATATTAACATAAGCGATATTTAACACAGTACTTCAAAACTACGTTTCCGCTCAATTTCGGACGAAGACGTCGAGTGTAACATGTTTGATCTCTCATGTCCGGATGATTTCTAACCCATATTTGCTACATCACTGTTTGTATAAAGTATAGCGGATAAATGAAAGCACAGTGATGGAGAACATCTCATGAATGATCACAAGGACGTATGCTCTATAGCACAATCAATTCTTACCTGCACTTTTCTAGAGTTTTTCTTGTGGTTCGCAGTAAGTGGAGATACACTCCGCAGTCTTCCGTCTCAAACAGTGGCTCTGAGCCGCGCATGCGCAGTGCGCTCTCCATCATCCTGCGCACATCCTATCAAACAAAATGTGCACTCACTAAAGGTTTTACACCTAAATATGTGAACATACGTCTGTTAAAATTACAAGAAAAGATACATTTTAAAGAAAAGTGTTAAAAAGCTATTCCACGTGGAGCAGGTCGCCCCCTGAAGGGCGCCCATGTTGACATCACATGACCAGCTGTGTCGTGCAATTCGTTTTTTGGTAAATTACTCTAAAATGTAGGCCTAATTAATTGCTAGCTTCAACAAAGTAATTAGATTACTGTACTAATTACTCTCTCGCTCTAAAAAAAAAAAAAGTATTGCATTACTAATTACTTTCTAAATCCCATATCAACGACCTCGACCAGTTGAACAAGGATAATGAAACTGCTTTTAATTTTTCAAAAAAAAAAAAAAATTGCATAAACAAACCAAAGTATTTAAAGGGAGGTTACATTAAAAACATACATTTTAACATTAGACGTTAAATTTGGATGTTAAATCCACTATTGTTTTATATAGAATTGTTTTATAGTCTATACAATAGTATTTAAGTAACTGTAATTAAATTACAGAAAAATGAAGAGTAATCCTTTACTTTACTTTCAAGGGAAAATTAATTAAATTAAAGTAATTAATTACTTAAGTCATAAGTTACACCTAACACTGCTAATACCAGTACTATTATTACTACTACTTTATAACAGTCAGTGCTCAAGGTGCTTTACAAAGCATAAACATAAAAGTACATTGAAACAAAGCAAGCAAACCAAAAACATTCCACATAGTTGCAACATGAAATGTTTCCATTCAACACACATGCACAAATATCTTGCTATATCTTGTAAACACATACATTTCAGAAAATGTGAAGAGAACAGAAAACGACTCTTTTGCAAAACCCAACTAAAATTGTTAAAGACTATGAAACTTCTAGGCTTTTCAAACTACAGTAAATGCTTTATAATATGTTTTTATTAGTGGTGCTTGCATTGCTATTGTTCATACTTAGTGTTCTGATAAAACTTCTAACTCTAAATATTAAACTTTGCCACATTGCTTGTACCGTTTTGCTTGTGTGTGATAAATGACATAAAATTGTGTAGCTTGCTGAGGAGAGGGATGCTAATGCTTTTCTAATCTATAAGACTTTCTCAAAAAAATGAAGGAAGGAGCCATATGGAGTGACAAGAGTATCATAGTAACCACCCACAACACCATAGTAACGCTCTAGGGTCTGTTTATAAATGATTTAACGCTCCAGTTGCCCTAAAGCCCTGCCATATGCTACTTTAAATATTACCAGAGTGATCAGAATAATGTAATTAATTTCATTTTCACAAATAAAAGACCTTTAAACCTTGTAATCTCCTCTCTCAGGGACTTCATAAATGACAAACGGAGCATGTTCCACTGCTAAAATCAGTATGAAGGATCACCATACATTTTCTCGCTTTAAATCAATCAAGCACTTACACATGGTTTATTTGAATCTTACAGAAATTTTATTATTCATTTCTCAGAAACTACTAATATAACATATACTGCCTATAGTAGTTATTAGTTTTGCACCTGAAATATCCTGTAAAGACAGTGATCCACAAAGGAAAAATGACCTAAGCTGGACTCAAACCCAGGTCGTCTGCACATAAACACCACCATGAAATGATTAACTGGTCACCGTAATTGAAATCTGAGAAATACAGCATAAAGCTTGAATATGAAAGTCTGAAAAGTTGATTACATGTGATTAAATATTCTATACTATGTAAAAATTACAGGATGGAACAATGCAATTTAAAAACCAGAGTAAAAAAGTGAAAAAAGGCTTGCTGAAGACTACATTAAGTGGTAAGGATTGGTATGTGGTATGGTGTTTCCCTTAAAGGACTCCAAGCAGTTTGAGAGCCACAGAGATAGAGAGCAGAATGACTCCAAACAGCCCGATGTATCCGTATGCCCCTTGCATCCTCTTAGCAGGATCTGAAACAGAGAAACAACACTAGTGATGAGGGCTAAAACTCATATAATGTTTGAAAGAACAACCTAAACACAAGTATACTGATGTACCCTCCAAAAGGTTTGCAGACACAGACTTCATTGCTTTGTGTAACAGTTTCATAAAAACACTTCTAACATTTTTTCTTCTAAATGAAATTGATTTATTTACGCACCAACAGTCAGTTTTATTTAACTTTTATATTGGCATCTTGCAAACGTGTAAAGAAATTCAAAATGCTTGAATTACAATCTATAATTTAATGCACAAATAAATGCTATGCTTTTTTACATTTGTACAGTGCTTTCGCATTTGCGATAACTTCTGAGAAACATCTGAGAATTGCTGCAGGCTTCTATATGTGCATTGTAAAGACTTACCGCCTGTGTAGTAACCCCAGGCATAAGAGAATCTGCTTGTAACCCAGATGACTCCTAACACAGAGGCAACAAGCTGATATGGGAGATTAAACATGGAAGATAAACAGAAGTGAACTGGGTGAGAGGGTGTTCATATGAGAGAAGGAGAGCACATGAAAAGAGACTCCTTCTGCTCCACCCCTGATCAAGGTCAAGTGTTTTGATCAAAGCACAATGATGATAGATTATATATAAACCCTTGTGGGGTTTGAACAAACAACATGTCAGTTACAAGCCCATTTTAGTGTGAATTTGAATTGGCTACCTCCACATTAAACTGGATTTTGAATTGGAATGGAGAGGAATTTCCTGAATTACAACTAAAAGAAATTTTATAAACTCACAAACGCAAATCTTTCAACAAAACATGATTTTTTTTAGACTAATTCTGCCAATTTCTTCTCTGATATGCATGTTTTTATTGCTCCGAACTAAGTTCAATAATGTCAACACAATAACTTCAATACTGTCAACACAATAACTTCATCTAAACAGATTTGACAAAATGCCCACTAGAATGTAAAATTTGAGGTATTCCAGGGCATTCTGAAAAACGTATGATCTTCCACCAAATTCCATAAAATGTATTTTATTAACGTAGCCAATGTATTTTGTATATACACCGATCAGGCATAACATTATCACCACCTTCCTAATATTGTGTTGGTCCCCCTTTTGCTGCCAAAACAGCGCTGACCCGTCGAGTCGACTCCACTAGACCCCTGAAGGTGTGCTGTGGTATCTGGCACCAAGATGTTAGCAGCAGATCCTTTAAGTCCTGTAAGTTGCGAGGTGGTGCCTTAGTGGATCGGACTTGTTTGTTCAGCACATCCCAAAGATGCTCAATTGGAATGAGATCTGGGGAATTTGGAGGGCAAGTCAACACCTCAAGCTCGTTGTTGTGCTCCTCAAACCATTCCTGAACCATTTTTGCTTTGTGGCAGGGCATATTATCCTGCGGAAAGAGGCCACAGCCACCAGGGAATACCGTTTCCATGAAAGGGTGTACATGGTCTACAACAATGCTTAGGTAGGTGGTACGTGTCAAAGTAACATCCCCAAGGTTTCCCAGCAGAACATTGCCCAAAGCATCACACTGGCTCCGCCGGCTTGCCTTCTTCCCATAGTGCATCCTGGTGCCATGTGTTCCCCAGGTAAGCGACGCATCAAAATATGATTCATCAGACCAGGCCACCTTCTTCCATTGCTCCGTGGTCCAATTCTGATGCTCACGTGCCCACTGTTGCTGCTTTCGGCGGTGGACAGGGAACAGCATGGGCACCCTGACTGGTCTGCGGCTATGCAGCCCCATAAGCAACAAAATGCGATGCACTGTGTATTCTGACACCTTTCTATTAGAACCAGCATTAAGTCCTTGAGCAATTTGAGCTACAGTAGCTCGTCTGTTTGATCGCACCACACGGGCCAGCCTTCGCTCCCAACGTGCATCAATGAGCCTAGGCCGCCCATGACCCTGTCGCCGGTTCACCACTGTTCCTTCCTTGGACCACTTTTGATAGAGACTGACCACTGCAGATCGGGAACACCCCACAAGAGCTGCAGTTTTGGAGATGCTCTGACCCAGTCGTCTAGCCATCACAATTTGGCCCTCGTCAAATCCTTACAATTGCCTATTTTATCAACTTTGAGGACAAAATGTTCACTTGCTGCCTAATATATCCCACCCACTAACAGGTGCCGTGATGAAGAGATAATCAGCATTATTCACTTCACGGTCATAATGTTATGCCTGATCGATGTATATATATCATGTTTCAGGAAATACCCCATATGCTATATGATAACATTTTTATAGGTAACTTAAACCGAACAAATAAAATGCAATATTAAAAATCACATTTACATCAGTTGTATGAGTTTCTTTGAATTGGCATTCTAAATGTCACAGCCCTGATACTCACAGGATACTCTAATGCAGCAATAGTCTGGAACACCAGCCACTGTGGATACACCTCCAGTGTGTTCTGATGCGCTCTCTGAATACAGTTGAAAACTGGCTCCTTATCACTGTACATGGTGGGATACTGTACACAAAACACGAGAGCAGATAAACACATTAAACCGAAGCATCTGCCATAAAACATGCATAAATCAGAAAGCAACGTTAACTACGCATCAGCATAAATTCGGGCAATCTAATATTACGCATCATACATGTGAAGCCGTATCGTACCTTTATCCCATACTTCTTTCTTGCAGCACCAACTTGAAGCCCGAGATATGTTAACATGGCAAAACTATACATGTATGTAAAAATCGCATAGCCAAAGTTGGCCTGTAGCACGTTCTCAATCGCCATTTTCAAATGCAATAGTCAGGACCTGTCTCCTCAAGCACAAGACAATTCTCCTTTAGTTAGAGGGAAAAAAATGCTATATCATGCAGCAGCTGCAGGTCACGTAACCGTGAGTTTATTTGTGTTAAAGGCGAGATCACTGGCGAGTGGAGAACCAGGTAAATCTCGCGATAAAACACGAGCTCTCGAGGGACACTTTTAAGTGTATAAACTACTTTTGAGTTTATAAATAACACAATAAAAAACATTATATATTAAAGTATTTCTTAAGTTATTCAAGTCTTAATGTACTCAAGTATGATCAAATAAACACTTAAATGTGTGTATGTTTTTTTTTTTTTTTTTTTTTTGATGTTTTCTTTCCACTAGTCTGAAAGTAATGGAACCAAAATAAACCAAAATCTCACTAAAATTGACAGGTTCCCACATAATAAAATTATGGAAATGTCAGGGGATTTTAAAATTGTGATTTCCCGGTTGGGAAAAAATCCAAAGCGAATGCTGAGAAAATTCACATATAGATGTATGCAAATGCATGTATATATGTATTTATCACTGAATGTGAACTGATTGATTTAAGTTAACTGTTAGTTCATGAGTTACTCATGGTAATGCTTTGTGTTCGTAGGTTTGATTGATCATGAAGTAAAAAGCCTGGTCGTGAGGGTGTGAAACTTAATGTACTAAAGTGAGAGAAAAAAAACCTTTGTAATAAAAATACTAAATCATGGTTCATGACTATGAAACTGTGGCGTCGATGGATTTATTTCCAGGTGGTGTTTTTTTTTTTTTTTTTTTTTTTTAATTGCAAGAAAAGAAACAACACTGAACTGATATACATTAACATAAAATTAAAAGGACAAAAAAATAAAACAAATTTCCAAGTGGTGCTTCTCGAATTTTCTAAATCCCCGATGACGTCAGTGGGTCTCGTTTGAAAAAAAAAAAAAAACTGTCTGCACACGAGCCACTTCACGCTGAACCACTCGCGAGAAAACGACGTTTGGTACAGAGCGCTGCTGACTATCCAGAAACACCTTTTGTTTCGAGATATTGTCCTTTCACTAAAAAGGATACCCACGAGGGAATAAACGTTTGTTTATTTCACAGCTTTTTGTGTTGGAGTTCAAATCGTTTCGGTTTGGAAATCGCTCGAGGCGTATATCGCGTGATCTAGAGGGGTTTCCTCATAAAGTATTACTGTTGGATCAAGTCATTTTGACGGTAAGTTACAGCTAAATGTTGCTTATAATAACCAATATATATATTTAATGTTATTTATACACAGTACTTTAACGTTGTTTGTAATATATCTACAGTCACTGCTGAATTAGCAATACGGAATATTAGAAATATTTATGAAATACGGAATATTAGAAATATTAGTGAATATTAGAAAGTGAACGACACATTTTTAGACTACATTTTTTGCATTATGGATTGTGACATTAGGATTCTATCACAGTGATGTTATATTAACGTTGGTTAATTACAGTGTATTCAGTTTCTTACGGAATGTTCTAGATTCGAGATTGTGTAATTTGATTGACAGGAGGGGGCGGAGACTGTTACACAACGTCACCTGACCTACTTTCAGTTCCAGAACATTCTCCTTCAACGTTGCTCATTGCTGCTATCTTTAACGTTGTCGTCGTCAGTTTTCATTAGAAAATAAATATGTCCCAAACTATTATTTGAATATAAGTTTAACGAATAGATATCACCATACGCCCCGGTTGATTAATCGCGTTATTTAAGACATTTGTTTTGTATTATGGTTTCTGAAGTGTTATGTTTAAATACGCCCATAAGGCTTATGTAACATAACGT
>CM077179.1:36499922-36522422 GCA_039654105.1 Coreius guichenoti | reverse complement strand
AGTTCACCAACAATACAATCCTGATGTGTTAAGTGGAGATGCATTTTGATCTGACATAAATGCCCATATATCTCACCAGGACATAAACCACTAGATTAATATCACTTGCTACAGTATTTACAGAATTGCTCTCTCACTTTTAGCACAAAGTTATCTATATTATTATCTATAAGTAGATGATAATGCTGGGTGAATGACTTGAACATAACCTAGAACATATCAGTAATTTTACACCAACATTTATGTATTATATATGATTTATTTATAAGAACATGAAGGCTATTTTTAGGCATTTTTTGCAACTTGAAATATTTCAAGCACATTTCAAATGACAAAAAATGCTAAATTGTCACAAAAAAAATACATATGGGTGTGAAATGTGATGTTGACATTTTCGTAAGATTATTTCCCAATTAAACATTCTTCATATCTTAATGTGAATTTTGCAATATGAAGAGGGTATTTTGCTGGAAGAGAACAAGCTCTGATCCATGAAAACAACCTGATCTTCATGTTCTGAACTCTGGGTGGCGCTGTTGCGCTTGCACATTAGTTGTTGATGAAGCTGGCAGACTTCAAAACATCCCAAGTTTTCCCCAAAAATATTTTACAGTAGTTATTAGAAGCCAGAGTAGCATTGCTCATCATGAAATAAGAGTAAAACAATGTTAGACTGTGTGTTGATCCCACAAAAAATGATCAGTAGCCAATGATAGCTAAATATGCATGACATTCAAACCAATTTATATGAGCATCCCAACTATAGCCCAACAGCAACTGTCATTGTCAGCACAATTAAATCAATCACCGCTTGGTGACACTAATAGCACAGAAATCAGCGGCCTGTTGTTTTTATTCTTGAACTGACAAATCAAGTCGTTCAATCAAACTGTCCTTTGCTGGCACAGAATGAGCAGCATTTGATGTGTGCCGACATGTTGTCTTGATACAGAGGAATAGTCCTTCTCAACAAAGTTAATGAGTTGGAATGTTCTCTCTCTCATTCCCACCCGCACACTTCCCTCAGGTGATTGGTGGTTTTAATGAATGATTTTAGTCTGATAAATTGTGGTGTGATAAGACTTCTGTACATGATCCAGTAGTTCAGCACGCAGTGTCTACAGAGAAGCTTGGTTTGGCACGGGCACAAGTCAAGGTCTCTGTTCGTGTGTTTTTAGCCTGTTTTCTGAGAGCTCGTGCCAAAGCATCTTTTGTTGTGCTGCTCTTCTCAACATGTTCACTCTTGACTCCACATGGCATCACCTCTGAAGAAGACTTGATGATTTTTGTGCAATTATTATAGCTTGAAAGAAGGGGGGAGGATTGTATATACCACACACCTTTTATCCAGTGCCTAAACTGATGTTGATAAAAAGTTTAGTTATTACCTCGAAGATGTGAGCATATGCAGGTTTATATGAGCACGTCTGTTTACTCTCCACCCTAATGCAGAGAATCTAAAGCATTTCATAAACTCACTGGGCTGGCGGTGATTATGTGACATTTGTTTGTGCAGGAATAAAGCAAAGTCAGTGTTGTGCAACTCACCACAGAATCTGATGAAGCATGTTTTGGAGCACAGGAAGAGACATTATCGTTCTGAAGAATCTGTGTCTTTTGTTTTTGCTGTGAGCTGATAAGATCGGAATGAATCTCTCAGACATTCACTAACACGCGGCGTCCCGCAGGTGTCTAGATAATATATATGCAAATGATAGCAAACAGACTAGTTGGGAATACTTGAAATCTTTGCAAGAAGATTTAGCATCACATGAGCACTGTGAATTTCCATTTGAAGTCAAAATCAACGTGTTTTACTTAATGCTCTTTATTGTGCATGATTCATCAGTGCACATTGTTCTAAAGTCATTTAAAGTAATTTTTTAAATTCTGAAATGGCTTTTCTTTTCAACAGTCATCAATCCCTCTCAATTTCAGTCCCTTTCCTTCCAAGCACCTGAATGCATTCGGCCACTTTTCCCAATCCAATAATTTCCTGATGGATACAATCAAGTCCTGACCTTTTTTAATGCCCTGTTTCACTAGTAAACATAAAAGAAAAGTTGTTTGTGAACTCATTTAAGACTTAATACATTAGTATTAAACTAAACATATCATTTTGGAATCTTTTTTTTTTTATTAGGGCCTGAGCACCGATGGTGTGAGGACCCTATTGGAATTGCTTGGTCTATTATTCTTCTTCTCTGAATTGCATTTTTGAGGGCCTAAACATGCTCAAAAACTCTTGAAACTTTGCACGCACGTCAGAAGTGGTGAAAATTACGTCTGATATGGGTTTCAGAATTAGGTGTGGCAAAATGACTCGATAGCGCCACCTACAAAATTTCAATTAAGCGTCGTTCGTGCTACATTTCACGTACAAGTATGAAATTCGGTACACGCATGTAACAGCCCAATACCTACAAAAAAGTCCCTGGCCGCAAAATCTGAAAACCCAACAGGAAGTCAGATATTTAGAATTTTCTCAGCAAAAGTTTTGCAGTTTTTGTCATTTCCAGACGTTTTACTTTAACTAACTCCTCCTAGAGATTTTATCAGATAAACATCATATTTGGTCAGTCTAATCGAAAGGCCTTTGCGACATTAAATTGCGAAGATCTTCAGTTTTGCCTGGAGGGCGTGTCCGTGGCGGACTGACAAAATTTGATGTTTCGCCATGAAACAGGAAGTTGTTGTAACTCGGGCATACAGTGTCCGATCTGCCCCAAATTTCACGTTTGATAAGAGTCCTGTCCTGAAGACATCTACATGCCAATATTCAGTGACACCTGTTGGCAACAGGAAATGGCATGTTTACACTGTAATTCACTCCCAGAAACACATTTAAATATGCCACGAAGTACCAAACATGCTAGAACCACATTAAATCATGCAACACTTGACTAAGTGCTAATGTATGCGATTAACGCCATGAAACGTTATTGTAACTCAGGCATACAATTGCCAATCTGCCTTAAACTTCTTATGTCTGATAATAGTCCTGGCCTGAAGACATGGCGACATGACTGCCATTTTTCTCCTATATTTACCCGCTTAAATGCATGTCGCCCACTGTTCACTGTTTTCCTGAGGCCACAGGGTGGCGGTGGCCCCGGGTACAAGGGCCCTTTCATCGCTGCTTGCAGCTTTAATTATTATTATATTTTGTACCATTTGATAATGGATATGTAATTATACATGCTCATTTCCTCTATTTTTAGTATTTAGATTATCTTTGCCATCATCTAATTCAGTTTGGGGTCAGTAAGATTCTCAAAAAACAAACAAACAGTAAAAACAGCAATATTGTGAAATATTACCATTTAAAATAACTACTTTCTATTTAAATATATTTAAAAACCTATGTAACACTAATAATTGAATAACACTGTTAAATGTAATGACTATTCTTCTGAAATCTGAATTGCCCATAATTTTAATAACAGTAATGCTAGTTTGTTTGTGCTAAATCATTTAAGATTTTTAGAAACCTTTTGGGAGTCCTACCTGAAGGAAATTCATATGATTGCTGGACAAGACTTTTAAAAAAATATATATATTTCTGGTTTTATGTATTTGTAATCCGTTTATGTGAAACTTGTTTTTGTGCTGCCATTTTGGCCAGGACTCCCTGGTAGAAGAGATTTATATCTCACTGAGATTATTCCTGGTAAAATAAAGGATAAATAAATATATAAAATATAGATAATGCTTTACAATGAAATCTAGAGAGCTACATATGTAAATTTATCTGTTCAATAAAATCCATTTAAGATATGATAACTGATGACGAGACGAGTGAGTGATGCATGTACGCAATTTCCGGCGAAAACCATCCCACAGGTCTAAAATATATCCACTTATAATAAGCTTACCATAGTGAATGAGGTTAAGATAAAGACACGTTTTGGAAGAAGGATTGATGTATTGACTCATTATTTAAATTTTGTTAATTTTGAACAAAAAAATGTTACATAGTGTACCTTTAATCATATTTTCAAAGCAGAATTGGCATTTGTCAGATGATGTAATCTAGCATAAGGTTTATTCGCCGCAGTACTGTCAGATGTGACGATGATCCTACAGCTGTTCCTGATCACAGATCAGATGTCCCGGTGCCTCAGGGATGGACACGGTAATTATGAACGAAGTAAAAATCGGGATATGGATCACTTGATAAGAGATGCACCAAATCAAAATGTGCGCACATACACAAATCTGTATGACTCTCTTTTCTATTCACATTCATTTCCAGCTATTCCTCACTCACACTGATGTGCACTTGCAGTTTGCCAAAGGGAGACACCACCAGCCTCGAGACTGGAAAGCCCTGGCACAGTCACAGAGGAGTCCTGAAGAACACAGAGAGAAATACAGTTGGGGAAAAAAAAGTGCATAAAGATGCAGATAAAGAAAGCCATTGTTCACCACACACAAGATGCCTTTTCATTTCAGTTTGAGAAAAATGGTACATGTAAGCCCTCGCAGGCAAACTGTATTTGATGTTTAATTCGCTTTCTGTGATGCCACGGATGCCAGGCGGTTATTTGCGCTCATCACGAGGGTAATCTCGCGGCGCCTACACTGATTTTCTCCCAAAACATCCATCATCACACAAGTCTGCAAATGAAACTCATTCAGTATCCATCAATCTCCAGCACGCAGACAGGTCTGAAAACTACTGAAATAATTAAATCCGTCTTATCTGCGTTCCGCTTAAAAGAATCATTTGATTGATTCTTACGGTGTGTTCACACTTGGCTTTTTTGGTTCGATTAAAACGAACCCTGGTGCGATTGCTCTGTTAGTGCTGTTCATTTGAATAAGTGTGAACACTGAACCCTGGTGCGCACCAAACAAGCGGACTGAGAGTGAAACCGCTGAAATGATGGGTCTCAATCTGCTTCCAAACGAACTCTGGTGAAATATGAATGCAACACAGACCAAAGACATAAACAAACCAAAAACAGGACATCCTCACGCATACCTGTTTTTTCTCATCCTGGTCGTGATGTTGCCCATCACAGTTCTGGACAGGCAGAACCGCGTCTCCTCACAGCAGATCTTCGTTTGTTTTCACGAGTTCTCAGCTGGTCAAATACCATCATATGTAGCTACACACATACAACGAGCACATTTAGCACAGTACTGTTTTGGATGTTTGGTAAATGTGACCCTGGACCACAAAACCAGTCATAATTCGCACGGGAATATTTGTGGCAATAGCCAACAATACATTGTATGGGTCAAAATTATCCATTTTTCTTTTATGCCAAAAATCATTAGGATATTAAGTAAAGATCATGTTCCATGAAGATATTTTGTACATTTCCTACCGTAAATATATATAAAAAAATTATTATTATTACTAATATGCATTGCTAAGGACTTCATTTGTACAACTTTAAAGGCGATTTTCTCAATATTTAGATTGTTTTGCACCCTCAGATTCCAGATTTTCAAATAGTTGTATCTCGAACAAATATTATTAATGGAAAGCATATTTATTTAGCTTTCATATGATGTATAAATCTCAATTTCAAAAAATTGACTGGTTTTGTGGTCCAGGGTCACAAATGTTTCTTCTTTTTTTTTTTGGCCAGACCAAACGAACCAAGTGAACCGAACAACAAGTGTGAACACACCCTTAAAGGGCACCTATTATTCCCTTTTTTACAAAATGTAAAATAAGTCTCTGATGTTCCCAGAGTGTGTATGTGATGTTTTAGCTCAATATACCCCACAGATCATTTTTACAGCATATTAAATTGCCACTTTTTTGGGGGGCGGGCAAAAACATGCCATTTTTGTGTGCATCCCTTTAAATGCAAATGAGCTGGTGCCTCCGGCCCCTTTCAAGAAGAGGGCGGAGCTTCAAGAGCTTGCGCTCCGGTGTCAGGACAATCTCATCTCACCGAATGAAAATATCAGAAACTCTCAGTAGCGGGGTTCAGTTCGAACCAGAGTCGGACAATAATGCCTACAGAGCCAGAGAATATCTGCTGCATGGAGATAGAACAGTATAGTTTAGTTTAATTACGGTTATAACTTATTTGTCATCTTGCTTTTATCCACTATTACAAGCCTGTTGTGATGGCCAAAACTTTACTGATGAGTTTTATGAAGTTTATTGTATTTCACACAAAAGATGAAGCATCCGTTTTACTCCACAAAATCCATATAAGAGCTGAATAATACAGTACAAGAAGTGCGCATTAGAGTCTTGTCCATAAACTCTCCCTCGCATTAACATCAACATACACAGCGAATTACACAAAAACACTCTGGAGACTATAAGCTGGATCACAAACAGTTGGTACAGATCAAGCGGCAACCTCCCGCGGTCTCTCTTGAAACCAACACGGAAGTGACTTAAACTGCAATTCATCGACTGGCCGCTAGAGACAGGCTCCAAAAGGGAGACAAATCTGTATTTCCCGCATGTTAAAATGCCCAACTTTACAGCAGAAAAAAAACATGTTTACAGTCTGGTACAAAAAGTGGTTTTGGTCTATACAGCTAATTTTGCCCTTCATGACAACTGTAAGGGGGGGTGAATTTTTTTTATAACCGTTTAAATTATATTAAGCCTTAAAGTTCTGCATAATTAAGGGCGTGGCCACTTGAGTGACAGGTGGATTGCCACTATGGTCGAGCTAGGCAGGCATGGTTTCAGCAACCAGGCACCTCAGCTCCACCCACGTCCCGCCTCTTTGCCCATTTTCAGTTATTCGGTGATGACGCGCTGCCAAGATGGCGACGGCCGGCTCCACCCACTTTAGGCTTCAAAAATTACCTACGGGTGACGTCATGGACACTACGTCCATATATTTTTTTACAGTCTATGGTACAGATCCATCCTTGAGTAACAACTTTTTAGCAAAGCCTGCCTTATATTATTATTATTATAGTGTCCGTCAACAGTCGTGGGAGGGGCCTGTGCAAAGTGACGTCACCAGAATCTGCGAACGGCTTGTTCTGAGACACTGATTATGATTTATTGGGATTTAAAAAAAAAAACAAAAGCAGCACTGGGTAGATTTTTATCATTTGGTTATGTTCAAACACCATGTAAAAGTGAATTTTTTCATATATAAACTTATATATGAAACTGAAACAGAGCTATAAAGAAGTGGACTAAGGAGGTCTATACATATACCTGGAGAGCAGGTATTTTTTGAGCCAATCACTTGAGCTGTAAATGTCATCACTCTGGGCTGCGTTTTCCAAAAGCACTGTGAGCCTAAGTTGATCGTGGTGGAGACCATTGCCATCAACTTAGCTCACGATAATGGCTCAGGAAAATGACTGCTGATGGCACCAGCACACAGCATTCACCCCATGTCGGAATTACCGTAATTACGAGATTCTGACTTGTAAAAAGCATTCACGTCCTCATAGAACTTTTCGGAGAATTCCGACTTGTACCAACTGACCGTTGGAGATTACATTTAGGCATTGATAGTGTTGCCATAAAAATGCATAATTACGATTCCGAGAACAGATGAAAAGTTCAGAGTAGAACGTCATGGGTTGTCAGCTCATACATGGCGTGAACGCACCATCAAACCGTTCACTAACGAGTAGTGACTAGTTGCTGAAAAAATGCTGTTACTTTTATAAGGTAAAATATGCTTTTGACTGCAGAATGGTTAGCGTTAAGTATTTGGGTTGCTGTGTGACTCCAAAAATACACACTAAACACAATCTATAAGTGTGCATGTGAGTTTACACAGAACAAATGTTATCATCTAGACATCTTTTAACAGTGGCACAGCCAGAAATATCAGTTCCTATACTATACTGCACACAAGAAGTGGGACATAGCCTAAATTGTTGTCACATGAACTCACTACATTGCATAGTTCAGCGAGTGTTGTCTATTTACCGTCTTGGAAATAAAACTGCCATTTTACAATTTTCTTTGTCTAAACAATGTAAACGCATTTGTTTTAGCAGTCTAATCAGATAAAGAGCTGGGAAAAAAGCTTCTGTTTTTTTTAACACACTGGAAATAGAAGGTCAAGTCAAGTGCATTGCATTATGGGATACAGTACAGCACGATGTGTGCTCATCATGCACTGTAAATGTATAGTAGGCCTGTAGATCATCTACTCGTTGCATATCGCAGTACAAACACTACCGTTCAGAAGTTTGGGGTCAGTATGATATTTTTAATGAAAGAAATTATTTTTATTCAGTAAGGATGCATTAACTTAAATTGCAACAGTAAAGACTTTTATTCTATTTCAATTCTATTTCAAATAAATGCTGTTCTTTCGAACTTTCTATTCATCAAAGAATCCTGAAAAAAATATCAGTTTCTACAAAAATATGAAGCAGCACAACTGTTTTCAACATTGATAATAATCATAAACGTTTCTTAAGCAGTAAATCAGCACATTCAAATGATTTCTGAAGGATCATGTGACACTGAAGTAATGATGCTGAGAATACAGCTTTGATCACAGGAATAAATTACATTTAAAAAGAAAACAGTTATTTTAAATTGTAATAATATTTCATAATATTACTGTTTTTACTGTATTTTTGATCAGATAAATGAAGCCTCAGTGAGCATAAGAGACTTTCAAAAAAACAAAACAAAAAAAAATCGTACCAATCCCAAACTTTTTGAACTGTACTGTATTTTCATACATATTGCATATCACAGAAATATATATTTAGCTTGATTTCCAAACTCAGGCAACCAAACACAGAGTGACAGATAAATCTAAAGGTTAAGCAACATAATTGCTCCACTCCTCCAGAAACAGATCGAGACTTCCTTCCAGTGATTTGAAGGGCCACTGGGATCATAAAGCAGGCACCAGCCGGACATGACGAGCCTTTAGCAGATGTTTGTCACCCCAGCCCTGTTTCATTCATGACTGTGGATCTTGTGGATTTGAGGAGAAACTGTTGAATTGCATTCTTTCTCTCAATGGAAGCCCTAATTCTCCATATTTGAAAAAAAGAGGACTATATGAGGAATCAATGTTGCCCAAGTCAGTGTTGCCCAATGAGCAGCTCAGATATCAAAGGCTTTGATTTGTGTGGCCCCCTTCGTCTAATCACCTGCAGCCAATACTGCCACTGAGAACAAAAGCAGGAAATCATAAACACGCACGGCTCTAATTCTCAACACACCGAGCTTTGAAAGCAGCCGCCCAAAGCCAATTACCCCTGCTCCCCCCACCGGGATAATTCATAACATATTCATTTATGCAGATGCCAGAGATCTCTGATACACATTCAGTCCTATGACTTTGCTTGCGGATTTGAACGGGCCCTTGATGAATGCAGAATTCTCTGCGCGTCTGATGAACCGTTTACTTTAAATCATACTCGAAAGTGCTGTGATGATGTTTTATTATTTGTATGATTTACAGGAACAGACAGTTACAACAGTCTGGGAAGATCTGTGATCCGGTTTGAAGTCGGTTCAGGTCACAAGCCTCTTCTCTTATCGCCCGACGCTTGAGGGCAACGATGACGGAGATAACACAATAACTGACACTTTGATGTTGCAGGAATCTTCAAAAAAAGATAAACGATCACATCGAGTTGATGCACTCACTGATGCAGTCGCTTAATTGCTCTCTCTTTCCCAGATATATGCATGCAATAATTCAATTTGGATTGAATTATTGTAAATTAATGCACACCCAAGGTGGTCAATGTAGCCCTTACACCTCAAGTGTTCAGTAATATTCTAACTAGATAAAAAAAGATAAGATGGGACGGGACGGACGGACAGATGGATTGGATGGCGATGGATTGGATGGGATGTGGACGGACGGACGAGCGAACGGATGGATGGGATGGATTGGATTGGATGGAATGGCCACAACAACTAGTTCAGAAAGAACATGGCGCATTATTATTTTTGTATTATGTATAATATTAAAATATTCATTAATATTTTGAATTCGCTTTCATTTTATAATTTTAATTTAGATTTAGTAATTGTCATTTTTATTTTATTTTTTTCTATATAGCTTTAATTAATTTATCTACAGTGGGGAGAACAAGTATTTGATACACTGCCGATTTTGCAGGTTTTCCTACTTACAAAGCATGTAGAAGTCTGTAATTTTTATCATAGGTACAATTCAACTGTGAGAGACGGAATCTAAAACAAAAATACAGAAAATCACATTGTATGATTTTTAAATAATTAATTTGCATTTTATTGCATGACATAAGTATTTGATCACCTACCAACCAGTAAGAATTACGGCTCTCACAGACCTGTTAGTTTTTCTTTAAGAAGCCCTCCTGTTCTCCACTCATTACCTGTATTAACTGCACCTGTTTGAACTTGTTACCTGTATAAAAGACACCTGTCCACACACTCAATCAAACAGACTCCAACCTCTCCACAATGGCCAAGACCAGAGAGCTGTGTAAGGACATCAGGGATAAAATTGTAGACCTGCACAAGGCTGGGATGGGCTACAGGACAATAGGCAAGCAGCTTGGTGAGAAGGCAACAACTGTTGGCGCAATTATTAGAAAATGGAAGAAGTTCAAGATGACGGTCAATCTCCCTCGGTCTGGGGCACCATGCAAGATCTCACCTCGTGGGGCATCAATGATCATGAGAAAGGTGAGGGATCAGCCCAGAACTACACGGCAGGACCTGGTCAATGACCTGAAGAGAGATGGGACCACGGTCTCAAAGAAAACCATTAGTAACACACTACGCCGTCATGGATTAAAATCCTGCAACGCACGCAAGGTCCCCCTGCTCAAGCCAGCGCATGTCCAGGCCCGTCTGAAGTTTGCCAATGACCATCTGGATGATCCAGAGGAGGAATGGGAGAAGGTCATGTGGTCTGATGAGACAAAAATAGAGCTTTTTGGTCTAAACTCCACGTGTTTGGAGGAAGAAGGAGGATGAGTACAACCCCAAGAACACCATCCCAACCGTGAAGCATGGAGGTGGAAACATCATTCTTTGGGGATGCTTTTCTGCAAAGGGGACAGGACGACTGCACCGTATTGAGGGGAGGATGGATGGGGCCATGTATCGCGAGATCTTGGCCAACAACCTCCTTCCCTCAGTAAGAGCATTGAAGATGGGTCGTGGCTGGGTCTTCCAGCATGACAACGACCCGAAACACACAGCCAGGGTAACTAAGGAGTGGCTCCGTAAGAAGCATCTCAAGGTCCTGGAGTGGCCTAGCCAGTCTCCAGACCTGAACCCAATAGAAAATCTTTGGAGGGAGCTGAAAGTCCATATTGCCCAGTGACAGCCCCGAAACCTGAAGGATCTGGAGAAGGTCTGTATGGAGGAGTGGGCCAAAATCCCTGCTGCAGTGTGTGCAAACCTGGTCAAGAACTACAGGAAACGTATGATCTCTGTAATTGCAAACAAAGATTTCTGTACCAAATATTAAGTTCTGCTTTTCTGATGTATCAAATACTTATGTCATGCAATAAAATGCAAATTAATTATTTAAAAATCATACAATGTGATTTTCTGGATTTTTGTTTTAGATTCCGTCTCTCACAGTTGAAGAGTACCTATGATAAAAATTACAGACTTCTACATGCTTTGTAAGTGGGCAAACCTGCAAAATCGGCAGTGTATCAAATACTTGTTCTCCTCACTGTATATATTTTTTAAATATTTTAGTTTTAGTTATTTTAGTACTTTAAAAAAAACTATTACAATTAGTTGCCAAAGCAACATTTCTCATTTTCATATAAGTTTAAGTTGAATTATATTTTTTGTTTTTGTTATATCCTAGTTATATTTTATTTCAGTGTTATTCAATGATATAATTCAGTTATTGTCAATATTTAGAATATAATACTTACTACTACTTGAATACTGCACAGTATTCATACAGTGTTCGTACTGTATACTGCCTAATATTGTGATCTAAAACAATAAGCTAAACAGTAGGCATTATAAACGTTTCAAACAACATTGTGTCCAGATACTGTTTTGAAAATACAAACCTGCTTCGATTACATCATAAAGCACCATGAAGTCAATTGTGTTTGATATGAAATTGCTTTATTGAAGTAATTGTCAACTGCTGCAGAAATGAATGAATTTACACACACAAAAGCTAAACACTGACAGGTAGACATCTGCTTTCCCACTGCAGGCAAATCATTCTGCTAGAATAAAAACATTCTAAAAGAGAATATGGAGAGGAAAAAGAAAAAACTAACACCGCAGAGGAGAACAACCTCAATGGAGCTTAAAAATATTTGCGAATAACTTCTTAGCGGATGGAGTCCATAGCAACAGTCTCTATGGTTACACAGCTGTTCCTCTCTCCAGGTTCTGTTTGATCTCTGCGGTGTATTTGCCGTAGAAACGTTCAGCCTTCTTGTTGAACTTGGCGTTCCTCTCATTGATATAATCGATGTCAGCATCGTCGTTGTAGGCCCTGCGGCGACTGTATTTCGAACGCTTTTCAATCCTAAACACACAAGAACACATTTATGGAGATTACACACACATAATTTTAACTCTAAAAAGGGTTGGAATATATAATAAAAAAAAGAAAAATAATCTGAAGAACAAGAACGAAAGAACTAAGTAAAAACCTAGTTAAAGCCACAATATGTAATTTTTCGCCGCTAGAGGTCGCTTATTCAAAACAAAGGCATAGCTTGATGACGGCTTGATTTCACGGAGCTTTTATTATGCTGCAGACGAGCGCTTCCGCTTTTTCCGGTCATGTGTTACACAGCGCTGTTTTATCATATTAGATACATTTGAGAAAGTTGAGAAATTTGAAAGTTATGTTATAATGCTACTCTGTGCGTTCGCTCAGCGGCTACTATAAGACACTTGTTGCACACTGTAGTAAACTAGATCGATATTAGGCATGGTAAAACATGGTACTCGCGGTAAATCAAGAAAACGAGATTTAAATAAGACTAACTGTGTTGAGCTATATAATGATTAGTTTTCTGTCAATGAATGCATCCAAACAGTTGCTCACCTCTCTAATAAAACACAACATTAATGCGTCTCTGGTGTTTCCATGGTTTCTACAAAACCGGAAATCGAGGGTAATTGATGTAATTGATAGGCGCCGCACGGACACGGTCCGTGTCCTGGTTAAAATTGCTTATTTTTCTGGATTTAAACATACTTGGAAACATTTGGGATAGTGTAAGTACACAAGTCAGCAAAATATATAACATTGTTCTAGTGGTTTTTGGATATTTTAAATTTTTTATTTTACATATTGTGCCTTTAAAAAAAATAATCCACAGTTTTTCAGTAAACAAACATGTCAAATGTGTTTCAAATTGATTCATTAAAACGAATGATTTAAACTGACTCACAGAAACAGTTTTTGATGCTTTTTTTTTTTCATTGTTTTTGATACTGAACTTTGAATCAGAGATTCCATTTTTTTAAATGGCCCTTAAAATCCATTCAATGACATGCTCTTTAGGCAGTGCTGTTATTGTTAACTGAAACTATTAAAAAACACTATAAATTGAAAAAAAAAAAAAAAGAAAAAAAAAAGATTTTATTTATTTATATTATATATATATATATATATATATATATATATATATATATAAAAATATAAATATATAAATATAAAGGAATAAAGCAGCTATACAGGGAACCCTTTCATTTGGCACATTACTATAATATTAGAGGTTACAATTAACAACAGAGCTATTATATTCAACTGCTATTTATTTTCAGATATAATAATTGCACTCAAAGAAAAACTGAAATGTTTGCACAACTCAGTTTCACATAAGGTAGTTTTCATAAACACATTAATGGCAAGTTTATTCAAACATACATATACAATGAACAGTAAATTAGCTCCTCTCTAGTGTTTTTCTATAGCTAACTAACAAACTGTGAACTGGATAACTTTCCTGAGGTAAATGCAACGTTAAGTGATGCAACGTTAAGTGACATTGTTCACAAGCTGTTTTATTGACGTCTTTCCGTGGTTGAAACACTGATTAAGACATGATTCATTTGTACTGTATCTTTCAACATACCTTTTGATGTTCATGCATGTTTTTTCGTGCTATAACTTGTATTAAAGTGGAAGAAAAGACTTGTGCTCTGCGCTGCCTATTGACCTGAGGCGCTACAGTGATCTGTCACGTCACATTTAAGAGCGTCAAAACGCCATTTATTGTTTGACTTTCATGATAAAATGGGCAGAATTTGAATGCTGAGACTTTGTTTCTTATCAGAAATAAAGCACAAAGCTCTTTGAGATTATTGGAAGGGAGATATGCTACAAATAATGTTTGGTGTAGGGAAAAACTGCGGAGCAGGCAACCCCGGCTTAAACTACGGGTGATTCATAGGGTCAAAGAGACCCTGCTTTAAAGTCGCTATTGTTTTAAATGTTAATGCGTTATTGTCACGTTAACTTTGACAGCCCTAAACGTGAGATATTTTCTTCACACACACTATGAGTTGCAGTCTGACGCATTTTTTTTCCACCCCTTTTTGATTGACAGGATATAAATCAACTCTTTAATAATTGCATAATTGCTTTTATCGGCCAATTCCGATTATTGGGCGATATATCTGTGCATCCCTAAAAATGACAAACTAAAACTTAAAATAATATTTAAAAAAAAGCTAACTAATAAACGACAAATCACAAAAAAAAAAAAAAAAAAAAAAAATTCTAAAACTTACATTAAAATGAAAACGGAAATACTAAAATAACACTGTCTTTGGGAAACATAATGGTCAAAAAAGCACATTAGAATTTTACATCACCATTAAAATCATCACACAATCACCACACATCTGATATATTACCCAGTTACACTCTTTAGCCATTCATTTCTAAAACTTCGATGCTTCAACAGACAATGTCAGTTTTCAAAGTCCATCAAAGAGACTCGCACGGCCCCCACGCACACACAGACGTTTCTTTAAACATCTTCAAAGAGTGTTTGTGCGTCACAATCTGGCAGCCGTAGCCCTGTCTAATGTTTCTCAGAAGCTAAAAGCAGCTCCTCCAAAATAGAAGAATGCCGTCTTGTGCATAAACAAACCCTCGCCGGCGCACATGCATGTGCGACAGGCACGCAATGGCACAAACACATCTGGAGCGAGGAACAAACACACACGAGGAGGCTGAGCTCTCAAAGAGCTCCAAAATTGGCTGCAGCATCACATATCTGCTCTGTCTCTGATGGAGGAGCGTTGAGGTGTGCGTAAGTGTATAAACAGATCTGCTCACCAGGTGCTTCTGCTGCATTTGAGACCTGAAATTGAACAGATTCCCTGCGTAAAAACAAACACAGATTCTTACTGTTTCTCCACGTCGTCCACCATGCGGTCGATGCTCTCTTTAGAGGGAACGTGAGTGCCGTGAATCAGACTGTTGGAGGTGGGGTGGAAATCTTCTCCACTAGGAGCAAATGAAATACATACAAATCATGAACTTCTTATTTTTTATATATGTCATGTAATTTGACAACATTTGACCTTCTTATTTTTATATTTGGCAAAATATGACCTTTGATTCACTTTCTAACATGCATTAGACACTTCCTCCACTACAGCTTTCAAAGCTAATTCGCTTTCGAAGACACGCCACACCAGATGTGATGTCAATAAAGTCATATTCATTGGTATGAATGTTTCGTAACCAAAAGACTTCAGAAGACATAGAATATAGCTGACAATATCCATCTCCACTTACTTTCATTATAATAAAAAGAACATATTAACTAGCCTAATTAAATCACATTTTTCTGTAATTTATTGTGATTAATCGCACCTAACATTAATTTTTTTCATATATTTTTATGTTGTAATACTTTCACATTTAATCTCCAAAATAATGTAGAAACAACATAAAGACAGTATATTTTAAGTATGTTTAAATGGCATCTTTTTCCTAAGCAATTTTTTTCTCAATTTTAGCCATTCAACATTACAATTGAAAGCTACCTATTTTAACATTTATTAGGCTTTAAAAAAAAAAAAATACAACTTTAATTTAATTTAAGTGAACTTAAAACAATCCTCACATAAACCCATTACAATAAATGTCACATTTAACTGTGCCTTAAATATATCAGGGTTTAACACGACGTTCAGGCAGGATGGTTCAGATATTTACCTACCCTGCTAAAATGCACAAAAAAAAAAGTTTGTTTTTGTTGTTTTTTTACCCATGTAACCTTGCAAACAGTGCTTTAAGATTTTCAGGTAGGTCTAACAGGTAGGAACAGAAACTGAATAAAGTTATCAAACAGTCTTCACTGCTTAAATTATAAATTAAATATAAATTATTCCTTATTAAAGCTACAACGTTATTCAGTCAAGAGCAGTGAGTGATTTTCTCTTTGTCTTTTGTCCTTTGATTAACATTAAATGACAGACATCACAGGAGCAGGTTTATTAGGCTGCTGTCACTTTAAGACCTGCCGCGCATGACGCGGATCTGACACACAACCTATTTTTTCACAACTCTTTGCGTTCATTTAACACTTTTCAACTAATTTAAGACTGTGCTTATGAGGATATGTGACGAAACGGGAAATTTGGCATAATTGTGTGTTTTTGTCCGTTCAAGCACGATAGAGGACTCAATTCTGCGTGTGCGTTTCGGACGTTTGTTCACAAAGCCGCATCACGGACACATGCCAGTAAAGAGTTATTTTTTGCGTCTTATCGTGCTTGAATGGTTCAATAGCACTTGAATGAACGATAGCGTGATCATATACTGTAGCGCAGCCAAAGAATGACAGAAAAAAAACTGATGCTGCAGTAATTGCGTTAAATATTTTTAATGTGTTAAACTGTTTAATTGCATGTGTTAACATTAATTTTGACAGCCCTAAATGATATTATATTATATTATATTATAAACAGAAAACCTTCATAATGACAAAATAAAACTCTCATTGCTTATATCATATCTGTATCACATACAGGATATTGTGAGAGGTCAATACATATTCTTGAATAGGGCTGCAAAATTTGGCGAAAAATCATTTTTCTAATGTTTTTTCTAATAAATAATTATTTAAAATGTGGCTTTAAGAAAAGCTCCAGGTTTGCTGGGCTGCAAAATGATAAAAAATGTGATCATATATCAATATGATTATAATTTAGAAAATATAAATAATATTTTACAGTAAAACTACAAAAAGAACACCATGTAAAAGAACACTGTGCAGCTCTTCACTCTAAAACATGCAGAATACATTTAATTAAACCGCAGACTTGATTTGATTATTGCACTAAGCCACATTGCGATTTCAGTGTTGAATTAGAGTCTTGAATTACAACCAATTCCAATAGTGCGTGCATATTTCAGAGGTTGAATAAGAATGAATAAAGTCTCACCACTCCTCTCTCTGTCTCTCATAGTTGTCCATATCCGGCTTGATCTGCCTCGTCAGTCTCTGGTACTGTCTCAACTGGGCCTCAGCGTACCCTACACACACACACACACACACACACGAATAAACACACACATCCAGCTGTGGGGGTCTGGAAAAGGGGTCTTACAAGGAGAAGCAGAAGGAAAATGATAATAATTGCCAGAACCAACGATAACCAGGCGTGAAACACAGGCTCTGCATGTTTTCATTTTCACATTTTTAGCATCACACATGGCAGCCACATTCCCTCTTGCTCTCGGGCCAATCAATCAAACTGCTTAATATTATTCATGATGAAAATGAGATGAGTGTTTGATACCTGAGAATCCTGGATCAGGGTTTTTCTTCTTTTTCTTTCTCTCCCATCGTTCTGCATCTTCAGCGCTGATCTCCAGGAGCTTCACACGGTGGTAGTCCTCGCCGCGCTCCGCACACTCCTGGCACACACAGAAATCAGAGCTTTACACACTCGTCCTCACAGACTGCATATTCATAATTAGTGCTTGATTGATATGGGGCTTTTAACAGTTGAGCATATGGAGAGTAGGGAAGCCAAAATGACAGCAAATAAACTACTGTTTAAAAGTTTGGGGTCAGGGAGATTAATAGGGAGATTATTAAAAAAAAAAATGAATACTATTTTTTCAGTAACAATGCATTAAATTGATTAAAAGTGACAGTAAAGACATTTATAATGTTACAAAAGATTTCTATTTCAAATAAATGCTGTTCTTCTGAACATTTATATAAATCACTGTTTACAAAAAGCACAACTGTTTTTAACATGATACTATAAGCATATTAGAATGATTTATATATAAGCATATTAGTAATGCTGAAAATTCAGCTTTGATCACAGGAATATTTAAATTTTTTTAGAATATATTAAAATAGAAAACAGTTATTTTAAATTGTAATAATATTTTACAATATGACTTTTTACTGTGTTTTTCCATCTAAAATCTTACAGACTCCAAACTTTGAACGGCAGTGTATGTACAGAAAAAAAAGGGGAAATTTTACATTATATTTTTTCAAAAGTCACCGATTCAAATTCAAAAATTGCTGTTAGTGACCAACACTGAGTAATAGTCTGACCCTTGCTGATGACATGAGAGATTCAAATCAAAGACAGACAGACACATGTTTTTGCTAAGACAGAAAAGAAATCATTCAGATTACAGTACGTCTTAGTATAATGAACTAATTTATCGCAAAACATCAGGAAACATGCAGACTCAATTGAAATCTGGATGAACAACGCTGTGGCTCAACCAACTTTGTGAGATTGGTCACTATATGTGATCATTCGCAGACAGCGCGAGTGTTTGTGTTGTCATTTTTGCAGCTCTGTTTGGTGAAGCAGAAACGACACATTGCAGGTCTGAACTCAAGTGCGGTACCTTCTTCTTTTGGTCCACCACGAGTTCATACTCTAGACGAGCTTTCTTGGCCTCCCAGTTTGACGGCAGCTTCAGTCTCTTGTCCTCCTCCACCACCTCCTGATGATTCAGCTTACGGGCCTCATTCTACCAACAGAACACAATCACACTTCATACGGATCTTAATAGAGCACATTCTGCTGTGCTGTCAATAGTTTTCACCCAAAGCAACACCAGTACAGAGTTTGCTCTCGATCTACACCAACTACACTAAAGGTCCTTTCACATGCCTTACATCAGGGATGCGTCACAGACACACAAAGTAGGCGTCATGCGGTGTTTTGACTAAGACTCTCATCTTAAAGGTGCAGTAAGCGATTTCTGAGAAACGCTGTAGAAAGTGGATCAGACCGAGCACCACAACACACTTGTAGCCAATCAGCAGTAGGGGGCATGTCCACTCATGATTGGAGGGAGAGAGAGTGAGCAAGAGGGAGATTTAAAGAAAGACTGTAGAAAGAGAGATGGCTGAGAGACATTACAAAAGAGAAAATGTCAGAGGAACATCACTGGAAAGAGAAGGGTTATGATAAGGCAAGATGATCAGTGCTGGAGAGACCTCAGTGGGAAGGCCTGAAAACGGATGCAGAGGTTGCGTTTAGGGCTGCAACAACTAGTCGATAAAATCAATAATAATTAATGACAACGATTCTCATTATCGATTACTTGGGTCTGACACCAACTTCCACCAGTCGCTCCAAATTACAGTACTGAATAACGTATTTATATGGACAAAATGCATCTAAAAATAGTGGAGTGTTAGAGTGAGCTGTTGCGGGAAAGGTACTTGATCCAAGCGCCCAAAACATGAGGATTCTTTATTTTAAGCTTCAAGCGAATGCATTAGCGTTTAACATACCCTGTCATGCGCTTTGACAGATGCGTGTGTGTCCTCAGAGCAAAACATTCATTTTGCAGGTTATATCCTTATCTGTAAATGTTACTAATTCACGTGATTATTTCCATTTTGCATGAAAGCACGTCCTGACAGTCTGCATTTTAAACTTCAAACTTCACCGAGCGAGCGGCGCAGACAGAACCCAATAGAGAGGGAGACGGCGCAAAAACATTCATTTAGCCGAAATATCTGCTGTTGGACGCTAAATTTAGGTTTAAAAGTCAACATATAATTCATGTATTTTTTAAAGTAGTAACTGTAAAGGGATAACAGCGTGTAATTGAATATAAATATAAGACGTTTCTTATAGCCTGTTTACAGGATAAAGAAATGACAGTAACAGGTTACTTTGTCCATAGAGAATGTGTGTGTGTTCCTGCAGAACATTCCTCTTATCTGCTAACACTGAGTTTGTGTTTTTTTGTGCGTTTTTGTTTCTCTTTAACATTTTAATGTAGGGATTTAAACTGTCCTTTTGCTTAGTAACTTTTGCACATAATGTATAGCACAGATATACCCTTACCCTTATATTTATTTATATTTTTGTTCATTGTAAAACCATGGTTCATTTTTGTAAGGGTAGATATATTCACTATGTATGTTTTTATGGCACTCAGCTGATACGTTTGTTTGAAGGACAGCATTGGGTAAGATGTGGAATAGTGTGTTTTGTCAATAAAATAAAATAAATTGTCTTTTTATCCGATTAATCGAAAAAATAATCAGCCAACTAATCGATTATCAAAATAATCGTTAGTTGCAGCCCTAGTTGCATTGTTTCTGCTCCATACGTGAATATCACTGGTTTTGCTTGTATATACTCGTGTACTGTATAGTGTTGTCAAAAGTTAAAAAAAAATTAAAGTGGAAATGAAGCAGTCAGTCAAGTTTACATTATTTAGTAAACTGATATCCACTTTAATAAAAAATAAAATAAAAAAAATGATATAACAAACAATTAATGTAACCATTTTAAAGAAAAAAAAAGGATGTTTTGTTATAGCTTTTGGAGCAAGGGCGCCACCATCTTGCAATACCACAGCGTGAGGTGGTTTGCTCCGTTGGCCAGTGAAGTAATACAAGCATTTCTTTACTTTTTTAACACACGCTTGTTTTAACATGGAGGAAGACGAACTTGAAAGGACTGTTGAGCCCATAATAAGTCAAATTGCTTATGCATTTGAGCCGATACGGCGAGGGGGCCGAGCAGTACTACCGTTACGGGTGGAAGAAGTTGTGAACCCGCTGGTTTATGGTGAACAGTGGGTCGGAAACACTATCTGGTGTAAGTGTGGATGGTGTACGCCGATGCCCACCGAGTCAGAGTCCATCTGCTGTCAGGAGGCTGATCTGGACAATGTATTACGTGCTCACCCCTGCATCACCATAGTGCGTATATTTAGCACACTTTGCCGGAGGTGGACGTGTTGAGGTGGCAATGCTTTCTCTATATGTCCGTGCATAAACACTGGAGTGTCCTGTTATAATATGAATGAATATCCAACATTAAACTGTCTACATCACGAAGTTCTGATCGTGGTAACCCAAACACTGTTTTCATAACGCGAGGCGCAATGTGACGTAAACAAGCAACGCTTCATACAATGTTGTTCATGTGGCATCTTATTGTTATGTCAGACCTTTCAGACATATTTGCATTACACTGGCTCGTTCACCAGCAGTGCTATGTAACATTTTATGTTCACCTGCGAATACAATTAGCTTACCTGCTGTTAACAGGACGCTCCAGTGTTTCTGCTCGGACATCTTTAAGAGATTTGCATTAGCAATTTGACTTCTTATGGGCTCAACAGTCCTTTCAAGTTCGTCTTTCTCCATTTCAAAACAAGTGTGTGTTAAAAAAGTAAAGAAATGCTTGTATTACTTCACTGGCCAACGGAGCAAACCAACACCGTGACGTCACACGCTGTGGTATTGCAAGATGGCGGCGCCCTTGCTCCAAAAGTACAAAACATCCTCTTTTCTTTAAAATGGTTACATTAATCAATTCCGCTCAACAGTGCTCAAAGAGTCACATTTTTAAAATTTCAGGACCGACTTGGTACCGAAATACTTTTGACAACACTAGTACTGTACGTACATTTTTTTTTGTTCTTCCTTGCTGTTCGCTCGTCATCTTCGCTTTTTTCGTGAAGCATTATTTTGCTTCGCTTCAGCTATGACAAACAGACATCCATTCTTGCATTGCGTGTTCGTGTATTTTGGGGGCGGAGCAATGAAGGAAACGGTGTGTTTGTTTGTGTTTATTTCAAACAGGTCTATCAGCAGTGTTTCTCAGAAATCACTTACTGCACCTTTAAGACAACACATCACAAATGAATAGGGTAAGAAATCTTAACTAATAGATCTCACCATACTACCTTAGTTGATTAATCACAGTACACTGAAGCAATGTTTGATTTGTTCACAAGTACTCTGAAATGTTATGTCTAAATATGCAATTAATTCATTCTGTAAATAAATATGCACCAATTTGCATTCATTTTCAATAACATGTAACATAAATCGACGATGAAAACCTTTGTTTGGTGCATTTAAGTTCTGTTGGAGATAAGATTTATGACTTGAGTAAATACGAAAAAACTAATTTTGAGAATACGGCTTTTTTTCACAGAAGCAAACACATAAATGTGTATTTTGGATGTTTTCTTTCTGCTAGTCTGAAATGAGACACGTTGTGGAAGCAAAATAGTCCAAAATCGAGCAGTGCATGAAAAAATAATTGTTTTGCATGTAGTATTTTGCCAAAAAAAAATCCAA